>JAJOOO010079489.1:0-38593 GCA_029582685.1 Solanum piurae
TCTCCCAGTATAAATCTCTTGAGTTATGAATGATCTCTCGTGTTACTTCTACTTTGTTCTAAGATATTATGTGTTTAAATAGGAAGGTATGGAGGTCAAAGATTTGGGTAAAAGGTTAGAAGGTAGATGAGTTTTTTTATACTTCTAGTAGTATAATTGAGGTATCACGTAGTTTCATTTTCTCCAATGTGTATTAATATATGTTGCTACACTTGTTTTTTACATTATTACTTTGCGCTCACTTTTTCTTTCTTACTTTCCTGCATTGGTTGCATATCTTTTGAGTCGAGGGTCTATCTGAAACAACCTCTCTACCTTGTAAAGGTAGAGATAAGGTCTGCGTACATCCTACGTACCTTCCCCGGATCCCACTTATTAGAATTACATGGCTATGTTGTTGTTGTCTCCTTGGTTTTGTTCAAAGATTTTATGTGTGTAAAGTTTTTTTTTGGTTTCCCACCCGGTGTCCGGTACCCACAACCCGACTAAATCCGGATTCACTTTGGGAAGTCCCACATTGGGGGATAAAGCGCTTCCTAACAAAGGCGACTCCGTACCCAAGGGGGCTAGAACCCGAGACCTCTTGGTTAAGGGTAAAGAAGTACTTACCACTCCACCACAACCCTTGTTGGTATGTGTGTAAAGTTAATGATCTCTTGCAATTTACTCGTAAGTTACTAATCATATATCCTACGCAGGCACAAGATACATATGCACGTCAGCCACCTATGTTGAATTCCAATGGGCAAGATATTGCTTCTGAGTTTGATAAACTTCTGTGTTTGATTGATTAGATGGTAGTTATGATAGATTGTGTTATGTATGGAAGGGTTTTGGTACTTCTGGTATTTGATAGATTGGGTTATAGTTTTGATGGGTTGAGTTCTGATACTAAACTTGATGAGCTTTGAGCGCACGAAGGGGCTATGTCAAGTACTCATGAACTCATGCACCCCTCCTTGGATTATGTAAAGTACTCGTGAACCCATGCATCCTTTCCTTAGATTATGTAAAAGATACTAAATCTTTTAAATTACGTAATTAGAACCCTAGCAAAAGTTCGAAATATCCATTTCCAATTATTTTTCTCTGTTTGAATCTTTAGCAACACTTTTACAAACAAAGGTAACATTTTTCCTCAAAACTTCCATGGTCTCTCATTTTAGTTTTTCTTCAATTAATTTATTTCCTTGATTGGTTATAAAGTGTGTTTCCTTAAATAATATGATGATATTTTAATCGTTTTTAAATATAAATTCGTTGAGAACAATTAATTATAAGCTGATATTTTATGTGATAATATTAGTTATAATTTACTAGTCAAGTCGTTGTTTTGGCAAAATTTATAGCATTAAACCTAATGATTGTACATTTTCTTGAACTTTTGGATACGTTTTTTGTTGGGATATACTATTAACCATATGGTTGAGTTATAATATTGGTTTTAATCCTTATAAAGACTTTGTATTTAATGTTATTTATGTAATAAAGTCTTTGTTTGAGTAGATCATTGTGGTTATATGTGTATCCATTACTTATATAGTAGACGATATTTGTGTATGGCTTTATTTAACTCATACGCGAAAGATTAAAATTGTCGCCTCTTATAAGTTATAAATTAAATGTTCACAATCAAAGTGAAGTTTGAAAAACATCTTGATGATTGTAGCACAAGAGTAAATATACTTTGATCTTAATAATGAGAATGGTAAAATTACAACTTCTTGTGTTAGTACATTTTGTATGTATTGAACGGACTAAATTGAGATATTCGTTTAGGTTCTGAATTTTACTAAACAATATCTCTAGTCGATTACATGTACTTATACTCTTAATCTTGATATAGTTATTATGATCTATGTAGTCTTTATATTATTTTAATCTATTAAAAGGTTAGACTCTATGATGAGTCAAAATATTTCTAATGGACTGGACAATGAAAAATCACGCTCGTGAAATAATAATTAGTTGATAGAACCATATCTCAGATATGAGAAAGAAGACACCCCTTAACGGTTGCTTAAAAGTTGTCACGTGAAAACCGTGCAGGTGGATTTTATATTTATCCGTCACGTGAATTAATTTAAGCATAAAAATAAATGATTAAATTAATCAATGGATTGCATTTTTCACAAGTTTGATTTAATTGATTGGTGTCGGTAATTCTAACATGGGGAGTTAAATAAGTTATAATGGTAAAATTCAAAATTAAATAGAAGAGTACAATTACAGATTTTTAGTGGTACAATCTGTGATTTATTATGATATGGTTAGTTCATGCTTTTACAAATTAAATATTATAATTGGAAGCCTCTGCTAATAAATTTGTGGTCTCTACTATGTATGTTGAATACTCTTAATGGTGTTTATTGGCTGCTAATGGATATTGATCATGACTAAAAATGTTTTTATCTTTCAAACTTTTCCCCTCTGCTGAAAATTATAAATAGGGGTTGTGGTTCTTAAAGAAAGATCATGTTATGAAAACATTCTTGCCCACACAAGACTTGATTGAGAGAGTTAGTCAGGAATTAGTAGAAGGATGCAATCTTGGAGTCCTTGTTCCTGAACGAGTTGTGTGAAAGCTTTAAAAGGTTATAGTTTCACAATTTATTCATTTTACATTATTATGTTATTATGTATGTTCATGATCATGAATAATATTTCCGTTGTGCATATTCTTACACTTTTGAGTGTGTTGAGGAACTATTTAGAGAAAATTGAGACTCAGACGGAAAAGGTAAGAGGAAACATCAGGTAGTTGGCTGGGATGGTTCATAATTGTACCAAAATTTACATTTATTTGTATTTATTTAGTGATCGACTTCGATATGGGGTTTGAGAGTAGTACCAAATTCCACTTTTAAACTAATGTTTTTTAAATTTAGAAATGTAAAAAAGTTGTTCTTCAATATTTTAGGAAAATGAATTTATTCAGCATCCTAACTGTTCCAGTGATAAATATTTACCAGTTCATATCATAAAGTGTTTGCATACTCTTCAATCACCAAACTATGTTGCATGAATGCATATTTTTACCTTATTTATTAAGTAATTATAATAAAGTATACTAATTCGATATAAATACTTCATATAGATAAATTTTATTATGTTCTACTTCTTTTTTTGTACAAGGTAACATATTATTATAGTTGATACCTAAAGACCACGTTCAATTAGAAATAAACGTGGTGCGGTAGATATAGTAGATTATACCAAAATTGAAATTGTGATACCATGATTTTGATACTTTCATAGTATTTAATATGCATTCTAAAAAAGTTTGATATTTGGTATCTATTAAAAAAATACTTTATATTGTACTGAGATATTTGTTACATATAAATTCATATATATTATATTATAACTAGTTTCTCCGCAAACTACATTAAAGTTAATATTTGCAATTTTTAATTTTTTTGTTATTCTTGCCTATTTTTTTTTTTGTATTTTGATGTTACTAGTATACGTCCCAGCGCGTCGCACATATATTTTAAAATGTAATATAATATTTTATATTTAAAATAAATAATACAATTTATTATGTAATTAGTAATATTTTAAAATCATAATATGATCATTAAATTATTTAATTTAACACATTAAACTAGTATTATAAATTTTTTTCTTTGTAACTGAAACAATTAAATTTGGTTTTGATCTAAATTTTATTTTATTTTTTATTTAAAAAAAATAGATTATGAAATAATTAATCTATCTCAATATAAAATTGTAAAATTAAATTAAAAAATTAAAATTATAAACTACGAAAGCATTAAAGTATCAAATGTGAACTGTAGGACATATTATCTATTTTATTGATTGAGATATATTTTGTCCATCTTTTCTCTTCTAGATAAAATAGGTGTGATGTAAAACCTCGGAATTTGGAAAAGGGAGAAAATGAATTTTGGGGTTTCAGGTTGTGTCTACGGTTTCCATCTACGGATCGTAGACATTTCTATGGGCCGTGGTGGCAACCATAGGAATGGGAAAAATAATTTTTTCCAAAACAAGTCCCAAAACCTTTTTTATGGTTCACCAGGACGGTCCGTCATTCTATGTATACGAGTCGTAGATAGGCCTCGTAGGTGTAGTAAAATTTTAAAGGTTAAAGTTGGGTTCTACAATTTGCATGTACGGACCGTAGAAAGACCTACGATTGACCCGTACGGAACGTAGAAAGACCTACGAACCGTACATGGGTTCGTTTCAATTATGATCCAATTTATTGTTTTCTATCTTTTTATGCATGAATTGAAGTAATTACATGTTTTTAAATTGAAATCACATGAACCCATTCATGATCCATGATTTCTCGACTATGATCATAAGAGGAAGCTTATGAAATATGAAAGATGAATTTATGAAGATACGCATGTTTCTTTATAAAATTGATATAGATTGATTTAAGGTTGCTTTGAGAGTAAAACATCAATGTTATTGTTGTTGTTGTTGCTGGTGTGAAAGGATTTCTCACATACTACTCAAAATATGATTGTGAAAGAGTTTTTCGCACAAAAGGATTCATAAGGTTGAAAAGTTTTCTCACCTAAGTTGAATCAAGATTAAGGAGCTATTCTAAATAAACTCTAGCTTGGATTGGTTACTAATTGTGCCCTTCCATGGATAATAAAACAAACTATGATTAATGACTATTATGTGGTATTTATACTTAGAACCAAGAGGATATTAAGATGGAAGCTCTTCCGTTAGTTGAGATTGGATTTCTAATAGCAATCTTCCTATTCCACTACTATGTCCCACCATAGGTTGTCTGAGTAGACATTAGCTAGTGGATCCACTTTAGTTCAAGTTTTATGGTTCTTACCTTGGAAAATAAGGACATCTCTTTTCTCTTTGGGATAGACACCAGATTCCATGTTATAGCTCACATGGTCTATGTCGGTTAAATGTGAACTTCCCACAATAATAAATTAAAGTTACTTTCTAAA
Source organism: Solanum piurae (assembly GCA_029582685.1). Classification (NCBI taxonomy): domain Eukaryota; kingdom Viridiplantae; phylum Streptophyta; class Magnoliopsida; order Solanales; family Solanaceae; genus Solanum; species Solanum piurae. The sequence continues at coordinate 4,956 of JAJOOO010079489.1, forward strand.
GCATCTCACAAGTTTTTTATAAGATATTTAGCTTGCATTGACCACGTTTATGACATGATTTCTAACATGTTATTTTATGATTTAGCTTGGTTATTGCATGTCATGTAAAGTCCTTTTTGCATGATTTCATAACTCTTATGCATTCTATCAAACTTGGTACATTCCATGTACTAATGCATACTTGTGCATACATTGTTTTACTAATGTAGGGTCTGAGGCTCCTATTCCCCATACTCGTGGCTAGTTGATCCTTTTGAGATTTTAAAGATTGATGAGTCCTCATAATCCGAGGGTCGAGATTCGTTTATTGTTTTTATGTCATTTCTGTTTTCAGACTTTGTATGTGATGTATGTTTTACGTCCCAATCACTTTATTTATGAAGTAATAGATGACTTTGGGACTTATGTTTAGACTTTCGCTTTTGTCAAACTCTTTTGTATGAAATGCTATCTTTTGAAATCTTCACTTCTATTATCTTGTATGATGTATGCTAAGTGGCTTGTGTGGGGCCTCTCAGAGTTCTATACACCATGTTACGCCTAGGGTCTAATTTGGGTCGTGACAAACTTGTTATTCAGAGTACAAGGTTTAAAAAGTTCCTAGGATTTCTCATAAGCCACGTCGAGTAGATTCTTTCTCATGAGTGTGAAACGTGCCACATTTATGAATAAAAGGCTATAAGATGCTTAGGAAACTCTACTTCTTTCAACATTCTAAAGTCGTGCGATAGAGTTTAACTCTACGTGTCTCTCTCCTAATACTTATCCGATGCTTTTCACGGTACGGCCCCTCGAAGAGCATACGTTAGGAGGAATTTGAAAGAGAATGTGGAACAAGAAGCTCCTGAAAAGCTCCACAAGTTCCGGCCGATATTTTGGCCGAGCAAGTGACTAATGCGGAGTTTAGAGCTGCTTTTCAAGTGTTGTCTCAATCCGTGATGGCCAAAGCTAGTAGAGAGGTTGTGGTTCCCGTGAACTCAAATATGGGTAAGGTAAAAACTAGAGTGATAGACTTCACTAGGATGAATCCTCTGGAGTTTCATGATTCCAAGTTTGAGGAAGATCCTTAATAGTTTATTGATAAGGTTTACAAGGTGTTGATGATCATGGGAGTGACACCGGTAGAAAAGGCAGAATTGACCGCTTATCAAGTTTGGTTCAACTAATGAAAGGAATAGAGGGTGGTTGTTGCGGGTCCTGTTGATTAGGAAATGTTTAAGGTTGCTTTCCTCGATAGGTTCTTTCTACTTGAGATGAAGGAGGAAAAGGTACTTGAATTCATTAACCTTCATCAAGGAAATTTGAGTGTGAATAAGTATGCCTTGAAGTTCACACAATTGTCTAAGTATGCTCCTACTATGGTTGCCGACTCTAGGGCAAGGATGAGTAAGTTCATTTTGGGTGTTTCTGAAATGGTGGTTAAGGAATGTCGTACTGCCATTCTCATTAAAAAAATATACATTTCTCGTCTAATGATTCATGCTCAACAAATTGAAGAGGAGAAACTTAAGGAAAAGTCTAGGGAGGCAAAGAGGGCAAAGACTGGTGATGTGGACTTTTCACAATCAAGGTCCGAAGGATATGATCGTTCTAAGTTTCGATAAAGGTTTTCCAATCAAGGTTCCTCCAATGTTACGGCTCCAAAGTTCAACAAAGATAGGGTGCATAACCCTAAGTCTTAAGGAAGAAACAGTGGTGGATCTTCATTTACTACTTGTGCTAGATATGGAAGGAAGCACGACGGTAAATGCTTAGCTGGTACATATTGTTACTTTGGTTGTGGTAAGAGTGGTCACAAGATAAGGGATTGTACATCACTTACTACTAAGTGAAGATAAGGTAGACAAGGTCCGTCTAGTGGTTCGGGCTTAAGCACTCCAAAGTGAAACCAATTTTATCTACTTCAAACTCGTCATGAGTAAGAGCGTTCTCCCGATGTGGTTACGGGTATGCTGAAAGTCTTTTATCTTGATGTTTATTCTTTGCTTGGTATCGGTGCTACTTTGTCTTCTGTGACGTCATATGTGGCAATGAGGTTTGATGTTCTTCCGGATGTGTTGATAGACTTTTTTCCGTCTCCATACCTATTGGTGAATTTATTGTGGCTAAGAGAGTTTATAGAGATTGTCTCATCTCATTACCTCATATAGTCACTCATGTTGATCTTGTAGAGCTAGACATGTTGGATTTTGATGTTATTCTTGGTATGGATTGCCTCCATTATTGTTATGCTTTTGTTGATTATAGGACCTGAGTGGTCAAGTTTTAATTTCCTAATGAGCCTATTCTAGAGTGGAAATGGGGAAGTTCTATGCCTAAGGGCCAGTTTGTTTCTTATCTTATAGCTAGAAAAATGATTTCTAAGGATTGCATATATTATCTTGTTCGGGTTAGGGATACATATCCTGAAACCCTACTATTTAGTCGTTCCCTATTGTTAATGAGTTTCTTTAAGTGTTTCCCGATGATTTACTCGGTTGTCCTCTCGAAAAGGAATTAGACTTTGGTATTGACCTTCTCCCAGATACACAACCTATATCTATTCTTCTTTATCGTATCGCTTCGACATAACTTAAGGAGTCAAAAGAGCAATTGAAAGATTTGTTGCATAAGGGTTTCATTTGACCAAGTATTTCTCCATGAGGTGCTCTAGTTTTGTTTGTTCGAAAGAAAGATGGTTCACTTCGTATGTGTATTGACTACCGACAGTTGAACAAGGTTACCATTAAGAAAAAAAAATCATGTTCCTAGGATAGATGATTTGTTTGATCAACTACATGGAGAAAGTTACTTTTCTAAGATCGACCTCCAGTCGGGTTATCACTAATTGAGAGTGAAGGAAAATGACATTATGGAGACGGATTTTTGTACTTGGTATGCTCATTCTTAACCTTCTCATTATGAACTTTCGGTAATGTTGTTTGGCTTGAGTAATGCTCTAGCCGCATTTATGGATTTGATGAGTAAGGTATTTAGACAATACCTTGACGTGTTTGTGATTATGTTTATCGATGACATCTTGATTTACTCAAGGAACAAAGATAATCGTGTCTATTATTTTAGGATTGTGTTACTAGTCCTCAAAGACCAACAACACTTTGCAAAGTTAAGTAAATGTGAGTTTTGGTTATGATCCATGACTTTTCTTGGTCATATTGTTTCCGGTAAGAGCATTGAGGTAGATCCTATGAAAAGGGATGCGGTTAAGAGTTGGCCTAGTCCTCTATCCCCTTTGGATATTCGAAATTTCTTGAGTTTGGATGGTTACTATAGAAGTTTTGTTGAAAGGTATTCTTCGATTGCCTCTCTTTTGACGACATTGACCCAAAAGAAGGTTAAGTTCACATGATCTTAAGCGTGTGAGAAGAGTTTCCAAGAATTAAAATATAGAATAACCTCCGTTTCGGTTTTGACTTTACTGAAAAGATCCGATGGGTTTGTGGTTTATTTGATGATGCAAGGGTTGGACTAGGGTGTTTCCTTATGCAAAATGGGAAAGTTATTACGCATGGTTCACAAAAACTTAAGATTCATGAAAAGAACTATACTATCCATGATTTGGAACTAGCGACAGTTGTTTTTGCCTTAAAGATTTGGAGGAATTACCTATATGGTGTTCATGTTGATGTCTTTACCAACCATAAAAGTTTTCAATACGTGTTCAAGCAAAATGATCTAAATCTTCACAAATGGAGGTGGCTTAGGTTACTAAAGGCTTATGACATGAGTTTCCTCTATCAACCTAGCAAGGCAAATGTGGTGGCAGATGATCTTAGCCGGTTATCAATGGGTAGTGTTACTCATATTGAGGATGATTAAATGTAGTTGGTTTGAGATGTTCATAGATTGGCCCGATTGGGTGTTCGGTTGGTTGATTCCACCAAAGGTGGTGTTATGGTTCATAATGTATGGTACATAGTCGTCTTTTGTGTTAGATGTGAAAGCTATGCAAGGGCTTGATCCAATTATGGTTGAATTGAAGGAAGCGGTGCTTAAGAAATCTGTTGAGGCTTTCTCCTAAGTGGGAGATGATGTGCTTCACTATCAAGGTCGTTTGTATGTTCTCAATGTTGGTGATTTAAGGGAGAAGGTTTTATCGCAAGCCCATAACTCTTGATATTGCATTCACCTGGGAGCTACCAAGATGACCGTGACTTGTGGGAGGTCGATTGGTGGAATGGGATGAATAAGGATATTGCGGAATTTGTGGCTAAATATCCTAACTGTCAACAAGTGAAAGTTGAACATCAAAAGCCGGGAGGCTTGTCCCAAGATATTAGCATTCCTACTTGGAAGTGGGAAGATTTGAATATGGAATTTATTGTCGGTTTACCCCGCACCTGGCGGCAATATGACTCAATTTAGGTTATTATGGACCGTATGACAAAGTTAGCTCATTTCAATCCCGTCAAGGTTTCTTATTCAGCGGAGGACTATGCTAGGTGGTATTTGAAGGAAATTGTTAGGTTGCATGGAGTTCCCTTATCCAATATCTCCAATTGGGGTACCCAATTTACTTCTCAGTTTTGGAAATCTTTCCAAAAGAGTCTTGGTACTCGTGTTAAGCTTAGTACAGCCGTTCATCCTCAAACTGGTGGGTAAGCGAAGAGTACTATCAAAACTTTGGAAGATATATTGAGAGTTTTTGTGATTGACTTTCAGAGTAATTAGATTGATCATTTTCCTTTGATTGAGTTTGCTTACAATAATAACTACCATTCAAACATTCGTATGGCTCCATTTGAGGCTCTTTATGGTAAGAGGTGTAAATCTTCTATAGGTTGGTTTGAAGTTGGTGAGGTTGCCTTGATAGGTCTCGAGTTGGTACATGAGGCTATGGAGAAAGTTTGACTTATTACAGAGAGGTTGAAATTATCTCAAAGTCAACAAAAGTCTTACGTCGATGTTAGAAGGTGTGATTTAAAATTTGATGTAGATGATTGGGTCTACTTGAAAATTGCACCCATGAAGGGTGTAATGAGATTTGGAAAACAAGGAAAACTTAGTCCCCTTTATGTGAGCCCATATCAAATTTTGAGGCATTTTGGCAAGGTTGCTTATGAGCTTGATTTGCCTAATGATTTAGCATCGGTACACCCAGTTTTCCATGTCTCCTTGTTGAAAAAATGTCTTGGAGATTCGACATCCATTTTTCCCTTGGATGGTTTGGAATTAAAGAGAATCTTTCTTACGAAGAAGTTCTGGTAGAGATTTTGGACCGGCAAGTTAAGAAGTTGAGAAATAAGGAAGTTGCATCCGTAGAAGTCTAATGCAGGAATCAATGGGTTGAGGGTGCTACTTGGGAGGTTGAGGGTGCTACTTGGGAGGTCGAGGCCAATATGATGCCAAGTTATCCCCATCTCTTTCCCTTAGACCTACTCTAACTTGAGATATTTAGTTCCTCATGGTCTATCATTATGTATTAGTCATTCTCATGTTTCCTGATGAATGCATGCTCATGAAAACTTGCTTTTGAGATCTTGATGTAGCTTTGATTGATTTCTTCATGATTATGTGCATTTGAGTATGATTTGCATGTAGACCTTATGAAACGATGTTTGAATATGTTATGCTTGGAGTAGATGTTCCTCATTGGTTATGTGTTGTTTGTGATGTTGTATTCTTGTTGGGTTGTTAGATCTCTTCCCCTACCCTCCTTATGTTGTCTTGAGTCCCATTCGAGGATGAATGTTCACAAGGGGAAGAACACCTCAGAATTTGGAAAAGGGAGAAAATGAATTTTGGGGTTGCAGGCTGTGTATACAGTTTCCATCTACGGGTTGTAGGTGGCAACCGTAGGAATGGGAAAAATAAAATTTTCAAAAAAAAGTACCAGTACCGTTTTTACGGTTCACCAGTATGGTCTGTCATTCTATGTATGAGTCATAGATAGGTCTTGTAGGTGACTCTCAGACTTAGTGAAATTTTAAAGTTTAAAGTTGTAATCTATGGTTGGCATGTAAGGGACTGTAGGAAGACCTACTAACCGTACATGGATTCCGTCAAAGATGGGTGATTTTTAAGGTCCCATTACTTGGTCTACGGTTGGCCAGTACGGACTGTAGAAAGTTCTATAGTCCGGAGGTCTGAACTGTAGGTCGAGTCGTTAGTTATTTTTAAGGGCTTTTAAGTCTTGTCCCTAATTGATTAATGTCTAAACTAGGTCGTTATTATCCTAATCCTAAGCCCTATATAATCCAATTAAGCCTAAAAACGACCCATTCTAAATCATTCTTCTAAAATCCCTAAATCCCCTCCGATTTTTCCTCAAGAACTAAGGAAGGAGAAAGCTAGGGTTTGGCTTTAAGACCTCTAATTCACCATTGTTTGTGGGCTTTGATTGCTAATGTATGATAGTATTCACCTATGGAGTCCTTTCCTCCAAAGGGTTCCTAAATTCTTCAATTTTACAAGTTATATTCTCCAATCAAAGTTAAGGTTTTATTCAGTCTTCATGGGTTCTTTTCAATTATGATCCAATTGATTATTTTTTAAATATTTTTATGCATGATCTAAAGTACTTACATGTTTTTAAGTTGAAATTACATGAACCCATGCATGATCCATCATTTGTACATGATGATCATATGAGGAAGCTTATGAACTATGGAAGATGATATTATGAAGATATGCATGTTTCTTTATAAAATTGATATAAATGATCTAAGGTTGTTTTGAGAGTAAAACACCGATATTGTTGTTGTTGATGATGTGAAAGGATTTCTCACATATTACCCAAAAACATGATTGTGAAAGGGTTGTTCTCACAAAAGGATTCATAAGGTTGAAAGGTTTTCTCGCCTAAGTTGAATCAAGATGAAGGAGTTATTCTAAATGAACTCTAGTTTGCATTGGTTAATAATTGTATTATTCCATGGATAATAAGACAAACTATGATTAATGACTATTCCATGGGATTTATGCTTAACACCAAGAGGATATTAAGATGGAAGCTCTCCCGTTAGTTGAGGCCGGATTTCTAATAGCAATCTCCGTATCCCATAATTATGTGCCACCATAGGTTGACTTAGATAGACATTAGCTAGTGGATCCATTTTAGCTCAAGTTTTATAGTTGTTACCTTGGCAAGTAAGGACATCTCTTTTCGATGTTGCATAGACACCGGATTCCATGTTATAGCTCACATGGTCTATGTCGGTTAAAGGTAAACTTCCTATAATAATGAACGAAGGTTACTTTCTAAAGTATCTCACATGTGTTTTATAAGATCTTTAGCTTGCATTGACCACATTTATGACTTTTGATTTCTAACATGATATTTTATGATTTAGCTTGGTCATGTAAAGTCCTTTTAGCAATTTTTGTTATTTCCTTTATTCAGATTAGCAAACAAGAAATAATAAAATATGAAAAACAAAAACAAAGAACTATTCGAGTCCACAGAACCCACTGTGTGTTCTTAAGAAATTTAATCCCCATCAAGTACCCGAGGTTATAGATTAATTCCTCCCAAGATAAAACGGATTAACCATTAAAAAAGTAGCGGTACCTCAAACTTTGATAATTTCAACAAACTCAGAAAGACAGCAATGAGTCACACACAGACACAATCGATTGATTTTGTTTGTAAGAAATATATTCAAAAGAAGGGAAAAATTCGAAGCAGAAAATTAAGAGAAAATCTCTTTATCTATAACCAACAAAGGGTAAAGGTCACAACTTTTTGGGGAAAAACAACCTTTCAGAAAGGTCACAACCCTTTGGAAAAGGCATAACCTTTAAAACGGTCACAATCCTTTAGAAAGACACAACCTTTCATAAAGGTTACAATCCTTCGGCAAAGTCATAACCATTCAGGAGAGTCACAACCCTTCATTTCCTATTCAAACCTTTAAAACCCAAAAATTCCCCACATGAATAGGGAATGGCTATTGTTAAAACATATGCATGAGAAATTATATGATTCGTAAGTAAGGATTGATTGCATCTGGATAAGTGGATTTCCCTTTGAACTTTCCATAGTGAACATATATCGGATATACTTGGTCAATCGGTAGATTTGATATCTTTGAACCATCGAGGTTTGGTGTATACGTGGACAAAATAAGCCACACAATCAACCCTTGAACTATTTTTGGTTCTCATTGTTTTGTTCGTTTCAGCCATGAACACGTCTTGATTTATAAATACGTAGATAATTGGCTTTACCAGATTCTTTTGAAGTACAAAACTCACATTTATTGGAGTCTAGACAATATTGAAATCTAAATACTTGAACTTGTCAAGTACGTTTTCAATCACATCAGTAACTTCAATGTCTTTCATATCGAAGTTACTTTCTAGCATATGCTTAGTAGCATTTATTTTAGAAATGTATTTTTTGATGATCAACATGTCATCAACATAAAAACAAACAACAACCTTGTGATTTGGAGTGTCTTTAATGTAAAAATATTTATCACATTTATTAATCTTGAATTCATTTGCCAACATAGTTTGGTCAAACTTCGTATGTCATTATTTGGGTGCTTGTTTTTAGTCCACAAAGTGACTTAACAAGTTTACAAACTTTCTTTTGTTTACCAGGAACCACAAAGCCCTCAGGTTGTTCCATGTAAATTTCTTCCTCCAATTATCCTTTTTTTTAAAAAATATTTTCACATCCATTTTGACGAATTTGAAGGTCATAAACAACAACTAGCATAATTAACATTTGAATTCCTGTAATCTTAGTAAGTGGCTATTATGTGTCAAAATAATCAAGGCTTTCTTATTGTCTAAAGCATATGACAACAAGTCTTGCTTTGTATTTGTCAATAGTTTCATCAACTTTCTTTTCCTTTTGTAGATCCACTTTCAACCCAGAAGTTTATTTCCTGGAGGAAGATCAACCAACTCTCAAGTATGGTTGCTCAAGATTGAATCTATCTTTTTATTGATAGACTCTTTCCAAAAAGAATGAGCCCACAGAGGGCATAGCTTCTTCAAATTTATGTGACTCATTTTCAAGAAGAAATGTTACAAAATCAAACTCAAAGGAAGTAATTTGTCCATTGACATTTACTAAGCCTCTGAATCTCTTTATTAGGTACATTCTCCTTCGGTTCGTTCCAAGGTCGTTTAGACCCTTCACTTGATTATCCGATGGTTCAAATTTATGAACCATAAATTGACATGCTTTACTTTTTGTAGCATATCCAATGAACATACAATCCGAAGATACAACAAAGCCTGAACAAACAAAATATTTTGTTGCTCCCGTTTTTAAAAAACAAAAGTTTTTTTTATTTGTTGCTCCCTTTACTAACCGACAAAACTTTTTGTTTCTCTCTTTCTGAGCAGACAAACTTGTTGTTGTTCTCTTTTGCTATAATGATAGAACCCCCCACAAATTTTATGGTAAACCCGAACTTATAAGTAGGACATTCAACATTTCCTTCAAAGTTTGGTTTTTTCCTATCAATAATTTCATTAGATTGAGGTGAGTATGTGCAATAATTTGATGGATGATTCCATTTTTCAAATATATTTCTGCAAAAGAAGATTCATATTCTCCACATCTACCACTTCTAATCATGACAATCTTTTTATCCAACTGATTTTCAACTTTAGTTTTATATTGCCTATATGCTTCTATTGCTTCATCCTTGCCATTCAACAAATAGACATAACATTATCTAGTGCAATTGTCAATATAATTTAGGAAACATTTTTTCCCACCACGAGATGGTGTTGACTTCATATTACAAAGTCATGTAAATCAATTCTAAGGGATTAAAATTCCTTTCTACCACACAACTTGACATTTTGATTTATTGCACTAGAAGTTAGGCAAAACTTCTAAGTTGATCAGTTTTTGCAAGGTTTTGTTATTGACATGTCCCAAGCGTTCATGTCACAAATAATTTGGTTCAAGCAAGTAAGAACATCCAGAAATACTTGGTTCGAAAAGACCTTCCGTGAGGTAACCCTTCCCTACAAATATTTTGTTCTTTACATTTTATAACTTTGTCAAATACAAACACAATTTTAGAGTCAGCACCTTGCCAGATGTCCTTTTTCAGAAGGACCTTTCTATAACATTTAATTTGTTATAGAATTACCCATGACCATAGTCTCATCGGTCCAATAAGGGTAATATGACCCAAATGTTTGTTTTACAACACAAACATAACTTTACTTTTCACCAATGTTCACGTCTATACAAATAAATTTATTTTAATAGACATATCTTTTTATGAAAAATCACAATATTTTAAATGACATTTTTTCATCAAAGAGTACAATTCTTTTGAACGAGTAATATATTTTTGTGGTTTTATACTAGTCATATCATATACTAGTAAAAAGAGACTCAACACCACAATATCAAATATACTCCAAGAATTTTATGGGTCTAACATAATACAAGAATGTCATTAAATTTCATATCTTGTACTTTCAAATTTAAATTAGATAATAAGTCTAATTTTATATTTATCACCAGTAAAGAACCTCTCACATTTTAAATATGTTCTCAAAAATATTTTTCAAGTATTTGAAATTATTTTCCATATATTTTTTCCCATGCTTTCAAATTGTATACCATCAAAATACACATTGGCAACACGAAGCCTTATTTTGGAGATTTAATCCATATAAACACCCATTACATGCACAAAAATCACTAATTTTATGTCACTATTGTTTTTTTCCCTTTCCGTCACAATTAGATAGACCACTTAGTATTTAGAATACGAACAATAAAGATTCAATCTTTATACAACTTTTTTCTAGTTTAACGGTAAAGTTTCTATAATCTTATAATCGTTAACCGAATGAACCTTGAATTCTGATGAAGTTTTTTTTTTATATTCTTCGAATCAATTTCACATTCAAACAGAGTAGTAAACCAAAAAGGTTTTAATCTCCAGAAACCTCAAGTACAACATTGTTTCTAGCTAACGATGAAAATTTTATCTTTTTCAAATCATTTAGCCTTAATATTCATGACGAAAATTTTGTACTCTTCAAGTCAGAATATTCATTCAAACAGAGTATTTAACAAATTGATGAAGTTTCTATATTCTTCAAACCAATGGATAATCTGATTTGTTCGTGAAGTTCTTCTATTCATCAACCCAAAGGAGTTAAAATCATAATATTTTAGTCCCCAAAAATCAGAAAAAATCAAATTTCACATGGAGTAGAAAACTACAAAAGTTTGTTTTCCTCCTCTAAATAGAATATGTATTAATAATAATAAATATATATTTTGAGATCATCACATAATGACCATCTATCCTAACATTTATGAAATAAATCTCACAACTTATAAAGGATAAAAATAATAATAATAATCAAGGGAAATAAAGATAGAACCTGATTTTTACTCCCATTCAATCATATTCTAACTGTCAACAATGATTCCATGCAAGTCACTTTTGTTGCTAATATTTTCCATTGTTTCCTAGTTTTCATCATATTCCAATTTTCCTTAGAAGACATTGAATTTCAATGAGAAACTAAACTCATGTTCAAATATTTTTAGGAGACAACATATGTTAATTTACTTCTTCTCATAGTTATATAAAACCAAGAATATAAAAAAAATAATCAAAGTGCACATCTTAGCCTTTATGCACAAAGTAACTTTCTGATTGAAAAGAAAACTGAAGGGATGCAATGCTTGAATGCACTTGGGAAGAAAATAAAAATAATTTTGCCCATCCAAGAAAAACTTACTACATAAAATATACTCGAACATATTAGAGTACTACTAATTCATCCCAAATCTCTTTTATCATATGATAAAATAATTCTCTTTTTTTTTTCAAATAAAAAGTACACAAAAAATAAAAGTAATTTTCTTACTACAGAAAATACCAACAATTCAAATTTCTTAAACTTGTTATTTCCTATTTTTTTCTGTATTCATATTAGAAAACCAGAAATAATAAAAGATGTAAAGCAAAAACAAAGAACTATCCGAGTCCACATAACCCACTTGTGTCCTTAAAAAATTTAATCCCCCTCAAGTACCCGAGGTTGTATATTAATTCCTCCCAAGATAAAACGGATTAACCATTAAAGAGGTAGCGGTACCTCAAAATTTGATAATTTCAATGAACTCAAAAAAATAGCAACAATCAGACACACTGACACGATCGATCAATTTTGTTTTGTAATAAATGTATGCAAAAGAAGGGAAGAATCCAATGTAAAAAAATATGAGAAATTGTAATGACCTGATTCCGTCATTAGGAAAAAGTCATTGGGGAAAGAATTGGGGTCAGAAAACTTTTAGGTAGTAACTTGGAAATTCATAGCCTAGTCCAGATTTGGATGAAATCGGAGTAATGAGAGATCTACAAAATATGAAAATGAATGAAATATCTAATTATGATTTTGATTACATGAGTAGATAGCTAAGACGTTAAGGAACCGATACGACTTTATGGAATCAAATTCGGGCCAGTAGAACTCCCGAAACTGATCTTAGTGTGAACGAGTACTTTTGAATGTCATGGGTTGAAGGTATGTTGTGAAATGAGGGTTTTAAACTCTAAATTCGACTCTCTTTCTTCGTGCAAGCCACCATGGTGGGATTTATCCCACCATGGCGCGGCCGCTGTAGCGGGGTAGGGTCCGCTGTAGCGGGACATACGCGACTTAAGTTGGAATTAAACCCCAAAAACGTTATTATTCTGTAACATTCATTCTTGAGAGCTAAGAAACGAACCAAGGATATATCTTGAAGGTTTTCCACCTCTTCTAGCACTAAAGGTAAAGATTTTACTTTCCTAATCCGTCTTTCGATCCGTAGAACTTAGATTCTTGGGTAATTATTGTTGGGGGAAGGTTTTGATCTGAAGTTAACGGTGGAAATAGCCCTAATTTGGGTATTGGGATCTTGGGTTTGGCCTAGGGTTGATAATTTCGATTGTAATCCGGGAAATTAAGCCTCATATATTGATCCTTGTATTTTATTATTTTTTTAGACCACGAACAAGCGGAAAGAATCCAAAAAGGAAAGAATCAAGTGCCTTAGGAGGATTCAAGATTAGGTGATGGTTTGATTACATGTTTGTGCGATGTATGTTAGTATTCATTTCTTTGTAATGCATGTATGTATGTGAATGTTGCACTATTGATCACACCTAATGTATATGAGTATGAATGAATGATTGTAAGTCATGAATCAACACTTGATTGTATGATTATAAGAATGTACATTGTGATACTGATTGTGGCATGTTGAATGGATCGGGTGTCACATTCCGACACAGTAACTGGGATCGAATGTCACGTACCGACATACATTTGGATCAGGTGTCATGTTACGACACACTAACTTGGATCAGGTGTCACGATCTGTCATACTAGCAGTTTGGGTATGGGTTCCATGAGAGGACCATTGACTTGTCATATATGCATATTGTTGAGAATGTGGAATTGTACATTGCTTCTGAAATGATAACTAATATTGTATATGTTCGTTATATGGGTGTTTACTTTGTTGTGACTACTTGTATATATGTTTCACTTACTGGAATAGACGCGTGATCTTACCAGTACACTGTGGTTGTGTACTAATTCTACACTTGCTTCTTCTTATTGAGTACAAGGCATCTTCAGGCGGCTACTGACAGGCCTCAGCTAGGTGACTATTAAGCGTGACCGGATTCAAAGGTGAGCCAGTTCTTTTAGGCTGCCATGGATCACTCTTGTTTAAGTCCACTTTTTTCGGACTCACACTATTTGTTTAGGGTGTTTTGTTTAGTTTTCGGGGTTGCGCTCCCTTTGCTTAGACTTGTTAGTTAATCAGAGTTTTGGTACAATGACTTTCAGGTTCTAGGGGTTATTTTTCGTATTAGTTGATTAGATGTTAGTTGAACTACCGGAGTTTATGGGAACTTCATATTAATTATTTAGTTAATTAAACCTGCTTCTGTAGCTTTAAATGCGTAGTATTTGGTTAAATTGCTTAGTTGGTTAGTAGTAATGGTCTTCCCACTGTAGGGTTAGTGTGGTGCCAATCACGATGATTTAGGTCGTGACAAAGTTGGTATCAGATCCCTAGGTTCGTTGATCTCATTGTACAAAAATGAATCTAGTGGAGTCTTGCGGAACGGTACGAAGACATCTGTACTTTTCTTCGAGAGGCTGTAGGACTTTAGGAAATCTCTTTGTTTCTACTCCTTTCGTGATATTACTTGAATCCAATTAATATCTGGGTGATACAAATTGGTATTTTTCCTCCTTCACTCTATGGTCTGAACTAGAGCTACAGAAGTGGTAACACCAACACTAGCAAGAAAGGATTTGTATAGGCTACCGATAGTTGAATAGGGTTACCATTCGGAACAAGTATCCACTGCCTCAGTTAGATGATCTTTTCAATCAGTTGCAGGGAGTACCAGTTTTCTCTAAGATTGATCTAAGGTCTGGTTATCATCAGCTAAAGATTAGACATGAGGATATACCAAAAATGGAATTCAGGACCCGCTATGGGCACTACGAGTTTCTAGTGATATCACTTGAGTTGACAAATGTGCATGCAAATTTTATGAGTTTGATGAATGTGGTGTTCAAACATTTCTAGATTCGTTTGTTATATTGTTTATTGATGGCATTTTAGTTAATTCTAAGAGTGAGGAAGAACATGCTGACCATCTTCGTATAGTTTTGAGTGTCCTTGGGAGACAAAAAATTTATGCTAAATTTTCTAACTGTGAGTTTTGGTTGACTTTAGTTGCCTTTTTGGGGCATGTAGTTTCAAGGGAAGGGGTAATGGTAGATCCCCAAAAGATAGAAGCAGACAGAAATTGGGTTAGACCTAGTTATTCTTCTTGGGACCCCTGCATTCAGTAGCCTTATGACCACGTTTGCCACAGTTGAAACAACTTCCACTGAATTTCTTCTTAGGAGGATTGCTCTTGGACCAGATGCTTTCTTTCTTTTCTTTGATTTTGTGGGATCTTCTTCAACAATATTTACTCCTGATATTGCTGAATTACCACGTGAACTCTTTTCTGCGGCCTTGTTGTCCTCTTCAATTCTCAGCCTTACCATGAGATCTTCAACAGTCATCTCCTTGCGTTTATGTTTCAAGTAGTTTTTGAAGTCCTTCCACAATGGAGGTAACTTCTCTATAATGGCAGCCACTTGAAAAGTATCATTCACAACCAATCCTTCAGCAAGGAGATCATGGATTATGACCTGCAATTCTTGAACTTGGGTTACGACGGTCTTACTGTCTATCATCTTATAGTCCAGAAACTTTTCCACAATGAACTTCTTCATTCCGGCATCCTCTGTTTTGTACTTCTTTTCTAAAGCATCCCAGAGTTCTTTTGAGGTTTTGAAATTATTGTACACATTGTACAGATCATCCTGCAGGCCACTCAAAATATAATTTTTACACAAAAAATCAGAATGTGTCCATGCTTCTGTTACCAAGAATCGTTCTTCAGGCGGAGTTTCACCCGACATAACAGGAACGTTCTCATTAATGAACCTCTACAGACTCAATGTAGTCAGATAGAAGAACATCTTTTGCTGCCATCTCTTGAAGTCGACTCTAGAAAACTTTGCAGGTTTCTCAGCCGGTGCTAGGGCAGCAGTTGAACGATTGTGTGCAACTGATGTTGTTGCAGCACTTACTGTTCTAGCATTTACTTGACTTGAATTAGTCATTTTTCTCCCACAAATGGCAGACAATTTTGGTATGTGAAATACTAACAGTAAAGAATAAATCCTTACACAGACTGTTTCTGATTTAACGATAAAGTTTTTATGTTCTTTTATTCGTTAATCGAATGAATTTTAAAAATTCAAACAGAGTAGAAAATCATAAAGGTTTTAATCTCCAGAAACCTCAAATACATAAACTTTGAAATTTCTTAAGATTGTTATCTACTGTATTCAGGTTAGTCAAAAAGTACAGAAACAGAAAATAGATGAAATAGACAAAATGTTTTAATCCGAGTCCACAAAAACCACTGTGTTTCCTTAAGAAATTTAATCCCCTCACTGTACCCGAGGTTGCAGATTAATTCCTCCCAAGATAAAACAGATTAACCTGTTAAAGAAGCAGCGGTACCTCAAACTTCAATAACTTCAGCGAATGCAAGAACAACAACAAGAGCACACACAGACTCAGTCGATTGACAATTTTGTTTATGTAAGAAAATATATTCTGAATTAATTTATAAGAGAAAAGAAATGAATTAGCAAGCTGATTGATTAAATAAATTTTGTCCAAAAATATTATCGATCAATCACTTGCCAAATCCAAATCCAAATCGGAAGCCGAGCGAGCGACGACGACGGCGCGAGGGGGCACCTTCTTCTTAACCCTTTAAGAACTAAAGGAAGTGGACAACAATTTCCTTTCTTCTACCAATATGGTAAAAATGACCTTTCATTTGCACTTTGCAATGACTTTTCATTTTCCCTCCAAAATTGGTTCCCCAACTTTCATTGGTTCTTCCACTTTCCATTTTCTCATTTTATTTCCCATTCACACCTTGCTAAACCCAACAAGATATAGAAATGGTAATTGAATCAATAATTCTAGTTACTAGACTAGAACTTAAATTAGTTGTAATAGTATCGGTTGATGCGTCTCATATATTTGATTTTAATGAGTTTGAATAGAGGATATTAATGATTGCTTGGAGGGAGTAATTCCTTATGTGATAAATCAATAACATTATATTTAGTTCTTTCCTTCTTTCTTACTTTCATGGGTTGATATGGCCCTTTTTCGAGCTACAACATAATTAAGTGATTTTTCTATTATAAAATAGAGTTGAACAACTTGTTGAAATAATTATCATTAGTTGAGTGATATTTATGTTACAAAATAAAATTGACTTACTTTTAATGTATAATAAAATAAAATATTTTTTTGAAGAATATTATCATTACTTGAGTGACCATAATTTAATAAAAACCAAAGTTGATAAAAAATATTACTACTCCCTCTGTCCTATTTCATATCAGTTAGTTTGACTCGTTACGGAGTTTAAGAATAAAAAATTCAAACTTATGGTCTAAAATAAATGATAAGTATTTGTGTCGCTATAACTCATTTCATTAAGTATAAAATGGACATTTTAAAATTAAATTATTACTTAATATAAAAGTGTATATTCTTTTTTGGACTGACCAAAAAGGAAAATAACTCATAAATTGGATAGAGATAGTATTTGAGAAACTATACAAAAAATTAACTCCATATATATACTAGGTTCAAGTTAGAGGGTCAAAAGATTGATCAGAATGGAGATGAACATTGATAATTATACTCCAGGTAGTGAGATTTATTTTTTTATTCGGATCATTACCTATACTTATAGTTTCTTTTCTTTTCTTTTGTCATTGATTTTACACTATTAGTATTACTAGATATTCGTAGAATTGTAGAGGATCTTCCATTGGGAATGTAGGATTTGAAATTTTTCTGTGTGGTTTGTGGGATATCACACTGGAGCGGGGTTTACTTTATGCGAACCCGGAGGTAGAAAGTGTGGGTTTTGGTATGGACAAGTTATCCTTTCAGGATCCCAATTAGGATCTGACTGTAAATTGCAAATTCAAAAGTAAATTCAATTAGTTTTTTTGGGACCATTTTCTCTAATTTATATAAACTGAAAAAATGGATGTCTAATACAACGAATTCGAATACTAATTAAATCTAAGATAGCTGGAATGAGTGGGTATCCATGTCGAATCTGCAGAGGAGAAGATCAAAATTAGAAAAGAAGAGAATAGAAGGGAAGTGAGAAGAGAAATGAGGGAGGAATTGATTTACCAGAAGTTTATTGTTGCATTCTCTCCCCTTCGGTAGTTTATAACAACCTTCAGATAACGTGGCAAGATCCTGAGTGTTATGCCTTATTAATTGATATTTAAACTTGGTCGTTTATTTGCCAAGTAGTTACCCTCTTTTCGAGATTCAACTTCGAATTAAGCTATACTAAGTAAGATCATTACATATCCCGAATTAATTATCCTCTCAGTATTGTTATCCAATAAAAATAACACTATAATCTCAATTAGTTGTCTTGGATCCCTCGTCCGTCTTAATGTAATAATACTAGTGAGGTCTCTTTCGAGCTCTTAGTGTAAGAGAGGCACATCTTACTTGTACATAGACTCTTGGCTCAAAAGAAGTGTAAAAATTAATTGTAATAACAATAATATACAACAGAGGTGCACATATGAATGGTAATCAAATTTTGTATCGGAGGTTCCTACTTTTATAATAGTATAGATTAAAAGATAGAAATATTAATATAGTACCAAATATTCATAAAAGTGGAAACTTAACTTTCTAAGACAAGTACATGTGGACGGAAGAGTGTGACATAGTGGTCAATGAAGTTGTTGAGAAAAGTGAGATCTCATGTTCGAATCCCAACAGAGACAAAAAAAAACACTAGGTGATTTTTTCCATCTTTCATAGGTTTAGTGGACAGAGTTACCTTGTACATATTGCTAGTGGGAGGTAATATGCCTGAAATATGTAACATTGTCATCAATTTTTTCTTTACTTATAACTCCATTTGCATTTGCTTTACTTATAGCACATGTACATTATATAGTTCAGACGGAAAATGCAAATGGAGCGGATTGGCGGGGAGAGCTTTACCAAAAGGTATGGTTTGCAATGGGCACTTTTTATTTGCAAAAGATTTAGAAAACTGGGGAAATTTGATATGTAAATTTTGATAAACTGGCTGGTTAAAACATTATAAGAAATAGCTGAATGTTTCGAAATATTTCCTATGATTATAGAGTAATAGAAGAGGCTTACCATACCAAGTGTACAACTAAATTCATGACCATACTCCTCCACCAAGGTGATTTATGTATTCTGTTTCTTAGAGGTAATATATTTCTAATAATGTTAACAGGTAACTTGTTAGAAACAAACATTATTAATCCTCACTATCATGGTGCTCTGTATAGCCTGTCTTGGTCCCGTATTGCCAATGACGAAAAACTAATTTCACATGCCCTGGAATAATTTAGAAATGAAGTATATTTTGATAAATTAATTGATTACAAAAAATTAATTGTTGAGTGCTGAGACCATATTAACTTAATTCATGAGATATATAATATTTCTATAAGTTTGGGTAAAAGTTCTTCATGGCATGTCACCAATTTTCTTTCCGGCAACTAACATCTTTAATTGCTAATCTGAGGGAGAAACCTATTCATGCAAGAAGTATATACCTGAATATATGGCTATAAGATGTTTTCTATAAAAAGACATCCGTTCATCTGTATTAATTGGTATACTTTTTCTGTTTTTATTTTATTTCTTATTATAGAGAAATCCAATGCTTCCGTCTTCGTAACTCATCCTTCTCTACTTACATCCCCGACTTAGTTTACTAGCTAGTAATAAGTTGGAATACTTTGACTTCTCCAAGAATAAACATATAGCACTAATATAGATGCTTTGTATTCTCGATTCCATCGTTTTTCACTTATGAAGCCAACTACATTGTTAGTGTTTCATTGTTTGCCCTCGTTTTACCTCATTAATGATAAAGGTGTAAAGTGAAAAAAAATAATGATTACCATTAAACTGTGTTATATCTCACAACCTAACTTTTAAAAAGTATATTCTAATTCCTCCTGGTTGAACTAGTCTATGATCACATTGAGAAAGTTGTATTCTTGAATTGAGCTCCAAGAATCTAAAGGAAGCAAAGCTCAGTAACTTAGTTTACCATTTACATGATAATAAGTTGTAGTCTTCCTCTTCTACTTCACTTTTAACCTTTTTATCTAGAAGGTTCTTTTGTGAAGATTCTCTAGTTTGTTCTCGATTGTATCATACAATTGTTCTAATTATCACCTAACCACATGGGAATGCATTCTTGACATTTCTGCAATTGACTTATTAAAAATTTGTAATCCAGATCAAGCCTATGAAGGAAATATATTTATCAGACCTCAATGATTTGTACGAGAAAATTTCTTATAAAGTGCAGCAGGTATGTCATCAACATCTCTCTAAGTTCTTCATAGTAGTTCCAAATTTTGGTGGGCTCCCTTGCAAGTTCCATAAAATGACACACCATCATTTGCATATAGCATGCACCAAGGTGTAATGAATATTGTATTATGTTGGTTATTGCCTTATTGGAAACTCCTCAAACTGGGAACTGATGCAGAAAGCTCAAAATACTTAATTCTCATTTTTGCTTCTTTGGTTCCTTTCCAGTTGATTGTCATCTTGAGAAACAGTTCTCTCATAGTGGGAATATGTTGTAATGCGGCTAATTCCTTTTCATTTCTAGCATTTGCATTATTTGGTTTTGTTGAAGCATTGTGAATGATTGTGAAAGTCAAGGTGGTAGTGGACATCATAAAAGAGTTATTTTGAATGATTGTGAGGGTCAAGGTGGTAGTGGACTTCATAAAAGAGTTATTTTGAATGACTGTGAGAGTCAAAGTGGTAGTGGATATCATAAAAGAGTTATTTTCATATGTCATTTTATGGTTGTTTGTTTTGATTTTAGTAAAGGAATTACGGCTTCCCTAGTTCTTCGGGCAAGCGCTTGATTTATCTGAATTTAAAAGCACTTGAGTCAACATTCTGCTGAATTGTGTGAACCTTGTGCGCTATGCTATTTGTCTCTTTATGTCATTTCTTAAACATTCCCTCCTTTTTCGTTGCCGTGGGAGGTTCATGAAGCATGAATTTCAAAGGTTTGCAAATGGCAAGAAACAAGACTCACTAAACTGATTTTTTTTTTCTGATTTTATGCATGACTTAATCAGAGTTTTCCAAATGAGAGAATTGAAAAACTCAAGATGTTCAAGATGACGCTGGAACGCATTATGCTTTTCTTGCGGCTTAACAAACATGATATTAATATTGTTCACAAGGAGAAACTGCTTTCGGTTGAGAAGCACATAAGTTTCTTTCTAAGTGGCAAAAATCTTTACAAGCCTACTTCTTCTCCATTGAAGTTGTAACTTCCTCAGCCTTCCATCCATACAAATCAGGTATGCAGTCCGAACTTATTTGGATAATTCAATTGCTTTCACCTTCTTGAAGTTTTTTTCCTCTTGTGTTAACATGCATCTACATTTCCAATAGAGTTTTTTTTTCTTGGGGGTGGGGAGATAACTTCGGGACTTGTGATTATTTTCCCAGTATAAATCTCTTAAGTTATGACTGATCTCTCGTGTTACTTCTACTTTGTTCTAAGGTCTCATGTGTTTAAATTGGAAGGTATGGAGGTCAAAGATTTGAGTAGAAGGTTAGTAGGGAGTCGAGTGTTGTTGTACTTCTAGTAGAATGATTTAGGTAGCTCGGAGTTTCTTTTTCTCCTCGGTGTATTAATATCTATTGCTTCACTTGTTTCTTACATTGCTACTTTGTTCTCTCTTTTTCTTTCTTATTTTCTTACGTTGGTTACATTTTTTTTGAGCCGAGGGTCTATCTGAAACAACCTATATACGGTAACGTTTTCTTACATCCTACCCTCCGTAGATCCCACTTGTTGAATTACATGGCGATGTTGTTGTTGATTTCCTTTGTTTCTTTCTAAGATTTTCTGTGTAAAGGTAACAATATCTCACAATTTACTCGTAAGTTACTAATCATATCTTGCACATTATATCCTTCACAGGCACAAGATTCATATGCACGTCAGCAGTCTATGTTAGATTCATGTGGGCGAGATATTGCTTCTGAGTTTGATAGGATAGGCTTCTGCGTTTGATTGATTAGATGGTAGTTATGATGGATTGTGTTAAGTATGGAAATGGTTTTGGTACGTTTGGTATTGATAAATTGAGTTCTGGCACAAAACTTGATGTGCGTTGAGAACATGAATGGTTATGTAAAGTGCTCGTGAACCCATGCACCCCTCCCTGATTATGTAAAGTACTTGTGAACCAACTTATGCATCCTTCCCTAGATTACGTAGAAAGAACTGCAATTATTCTGATAAATTACCTAAATTTTATGTGGGAACCAGACTAAAATTTGTAATATCTATCTCCAAAATTTTTCTTTGTTTGAATCTTTAGCAACACTACAAACAAAAGTCAGATTTTTTCCTCAAAAAAAATTATGGTCTCTAATCTTTATAGTATTTTATTAAATTTATTTCTCTGATTCGTAAAGTGTGTTTCCTTAAATAACGATGATATTTTAGTCGTTTTAAAATATAAAATTAGTTAAGAACCATTATAAGCTAATTTTTCTTTTGTGATAATAATATTAATTATAGTTTACTTGTCAAAGTCATTGTTTTGGAAAAAAATTATAGCATTCAACCTCACGATAGCTAGTATTGTGCACCCATTTTATTGAACTCTTGGAAATGCCTCTGAGCGCATGTTGAGGAAATGGTTATGCATGGTTGAGGAACCATTTAGAGAAAATTGAGACTCATTCGAAAAAGATGGAGACAATATTGGCTAAGATTAACACAAAAAAATGAATTATTTGATAGGGATATGAACTCCTCGTGTATATGTACTGATAATCGACTAAAGAGGAAACATAAAGTTGTTGACAAAATATGATTAATGACTATTCTGTGGGATTTATACTTAGCATCGAGATGATATTTAGATGAAAGGTCTCTTGTTAGTTGAGGTCAGTTTCTAATAGCGATCTGCCTATCACATAACTATGTGCCACCATAGGTTGTCTTAGATAGACATTAGCTACTGGATCTAATTTAGCTCAATTTTTATGGTTCTTACCTTGGCGAGTAAGGACATCACTTTTTTATGTGGGATAGACACCAAATTCCATGTTATAGCTTACATGGTCTATGTCGGTTAAATGTAAACTTCCCACAATAACTATCAGGACACGCGCCTACACCCTGGACGTTGCCGACACTCGAGAACCATTTCTGGCCCCAAGCGAACCCTTGGCTTGGCTCAACTCTCAGCGGAAGACGTAATCAATACAAGATGAACTCAAATGTAAAGTTTTAACTCAAAAGTCTCAAATCATTAACTCAGAATATAATAGAATATTCAACTAGCCAGAAATAGGCAACTCAAGTCTTTAAAATATTTAACAAAAGAAAACGAAACAGACTTCTCAAACTCTACTGTCTATCTATGAAGCCTTTAAATGATAACGATGGAAGTCGAAACAAGACCCATGACAGCCTATCAAAACTAAAAAAGTAACTGGAATCCTCCAGAAGCATGGAGGCTCACCAAAGCTAACTCGAACTGTTGTGGTATCAACGAAGTACCTGTTGATGACCCTGATCTACTGTATCTGCATCATGAAATGATTGAATGTACGAGCATGTAAGAGGAACACTGAACATAACATAAAAGTTTTAACTTGGAAATAAGGAAACATACTCACCTCAACTCTACTCAACTCAATCTTAGCTCATGGATACACAACTCAAATACAATATAAAAACAACAATAAAGATGTTGTTTATATAAAACATTTAAAACAGCAGATAACAACTCAATGTATTTAAAAATACAATAATAACTCTTATTTAGGAGAATCTCTAACCGACAACCATCACTATGAGCTTGTGATGATATAGCGTCTTGTCCATGTTGCCAAAACCGTCTTATACCTTGCCGAAGTATAAGACTTCCTCAACTAAGTGGATCCACTAATCTATGATTAAAAATTAATAAGTAATCATCTAAAAAGTTTGACCCTTTCTACCCATATTGGCTACATAGTTTATGAGGACTTTGAGTTGTTTGAACTGGTCCCCATATCGTTGCTCAATACTACTTCGAATAATATAACTTAGCTCATATGTTTAAAAACATTTCCTCATCCTCAAACTTTGAGATTATTACTCAAAAGATTCTCTTATAAGAGATTATACTCAAAAACATCTCATGAACTCATTCGGAAATCGATGTTTCCTCTCATTTTCAATGTAAAAACATTTACTCTTGGGAGTACTTAGTTCCCATATGTTCCTTTTGAAAAAAATGAAAACTCAACTCTCCTCATCCTCATACTCAAGTCTTAAAACAAGTTTTAAAAGAATGTAAAAGACTTCTCAAAATGACTCGAAAAAACGCTCAACACTTTACTCTTAACTCTACCTTGAATTTGAATTATGAATTCAAGGGTTATGATTAATGTTACGAATGATCTATTGATATTTAGATGTAGGTTAGAGTAGTTATAATCAGAAATGAGTGAAAGTACACTTTAAAAGAACTTAGACGGAGCAAACAACGGAAAAGAAGTGGGGGCATGCAACCCTGGCACAGGGCGCCAGCCCCTGAACTTCAGAGAACTCATTCTGGCACACTGCAAGGGTGGTGCGCCAGCCCTCCTAGCGCATAAGTGGCGCGTCGCACCACCCCTCCCCAAAATGACCCGACAAATTTTTCTTCTCATTTTCTGATCCTAATTCGCCTAGAATCAATTGATTTCATCAAATTTTCATTAGATTAAATTACCCAATACAAGTGCATGAGAATTTACTCAATCTTCCTCAAGAACAACCCTCAAAGATCGAAATCCTCACCTCAAGAATTCATCAAACTCCATAAACAAAGTATGAAGAACAAAACCTCAAAAACACCCATCAAGAATTCAAATCATTCAACCTCAAGAACGAAATTATGAATAGAATTTACATGATTGGCGTGTGGGTGAACGAACCCAACACTATGAAAACTTACATACCTTAATTCGGTAAAATTCCTCGCCAAATCTCAAGAATCTTAATGAACGCCTTGAACCTTTCCTTTTGAACTCCTCTCAAAACCTAAGAGTAATTTAGAGTTGTAAAAACTGATCCAAATCAGTTTAGACCCCTAAAATATTACTAAAAATGTTTAAAACTGATGGGGTAAGGAAAAGACCAAAATACCCCTCATTAATTCGGGTAAATTTCCTTAATTGGACAGGCTAACTTCAAACAGAATTATATCCCTCATACGAATTCAAAATTTTGACAACTCGGTGGTGTTGAAAAGAGGATTCAAATACCTTGCATTTGATATCATATGGGCCACCTAACTCATCCTTATGGTCATTTGAAGTTGACCCAAAACTCACAACTTAAGCATAACTTGCAAATTTCTCAATTTGGCTCTTTCCAATTTAATTCTTTCTAATTTAGCTCTTTGCTAAGGTGGGATGTTACAATATCTCTCCTTTGTAACATTCATCCTCGAATGATATTACTCTAAGTAGACTAAGGGTGGCAACATCTAGCACCCTGCTCAAACACTCAACATGCAAATTAACACAACATTTCAACTTAAAAAGTACTAAGAAAAGAATTAGTACCTTGGTTTGAAGCTTCTCCGGGAGAAAAGAGATGTGGGTATCTCTTCTTCATGTCCTCCTCAGCCTCCCAAGTAGCTTCCTCAACAAACTGGTTCCTCCACAAGACCTTAACTGATGTTACCTCCTTGGTTCTCAACTTGCGAACCTGACGATCAAGTATTTCAATGGGTATCTCCTCATAAGATAGCCTGTCCTTAATACCAATATTTTCAGTAGGTATAATAAGTGAACGATTGCCCATATACTTCTTCAACATTGAAATGTGAAACAACGGATGGACAACTGCCAACTCTGAAGGTAGCTTCAACACATAGGCTACATTGTCAATCCTCTTGGATATCCTGTAAGGATCAATATACCGGGGACTAAGCTTCCCCTTCTTGCCAAACCTCATAACACCCTTCATGGGTGAGACCTTCAAATAAACCCAATCATCTACCTCAAACTCCAAGTCTCTTCTCCTAACATCGGTATAGGATTTCTGTCGACTTTGCGCTGTTTTCAACCTTTCTTGAATGATCTTTACTTTCTCCATAGCTTAATGAACTAAGCATGGTCCTATCAACCCAGCTTCACCAACCTTAAACCATCCAATAGGAGATCTTCATCTTCTCCCATAAGGAGCCTCGTAAGGAGCCATCTGGATGCTAGAGTGATAATTGTTGTTGTAAGTAAACTCAAAGAGAGGTAAGTGATCATCCCAATTACACTTGAAATAGATCAGCACGCCCTCAACATATCTTCTAAAGTCTGAATTGTGCGCTCTGCTTGACCATCCATCTAAGAAAGGAAAGTAGTACTCAAATTTACCTTCGAACCCAAACTTTTCTGGAAAGACTTCCAGAATTATGCGGTGAATTGCGCACCTCTATATGAAATGATGGACACCGGAACTCCATGAAGTCTGAATACCTCTTGAATATATAATCTGGCATAATTTTCTACTGAAAAAGTAGTCTTTACGGGTAAGAAATGTGCTGATTTAGTCATTCGATCTACAATCACCCATATCAAATCATGTTGTCTGCGAGACCATGTTAAACCCTTAATGGAATCCATATTGATCATCTCCCACTTCCATTTTGGATTCTCTATATTTTTGGCCATACCACCGAGCCTCTAGTGCTCTACCTTGACTTGTTGGTAATTCGGGCACTTAGCAACGAACTCTTCAATACACCTCTTCACACTACTCCACCAATATACTTCTCTAAAGTCACGAAACATCATTGTGGAACCAGGATGGATAGAGTATCTAGAGCTATAATCTTGATCCATGATCCTCTCTTGGAGTTAATCCACCTTTGGTACACATAATCTATCTTGATTCCTCAACACACCATCTCCCCTTGTTCAAAAGTCATCACTTTCTGCTTATGAACATTTGCCTTCAATTCGAGCAAAACAGGGTCTTGGTCTTGGTCTTGTTTCTGTTTCACTTCGGACGCTAGTGATGATTTAGTCCTATTCATCTCCACCACTCCACC
Source organism: Solanum piurae (assembly GCA_029582685.1). Taxonomy (NCBI): domain Eukaryota; kingdom Viridiplantae; phylum Streptophyta; class Magnoliopsida; order Solanales; family Solanaceae; genus Solanum; species Solanum piurae. The sequence continues at coordinate 31,686 of JAJOOO010079489.1, forward strand.
TTCATTGGAATCCATTAACCAGACTCCCAATCATGCAAGTCTGTGCACATCTTTCGCTAAATCTTTCTTTCCTTCATCAACATGGGAAGTACTGCCCATAGATAACCTGCTCAAAGCATGAGCAACAACATTAGACTTACCTAGGTGATAGAGAATACTCATGTCATAATCCTTGAGTAACCTCCAAACACCTCTTCTGTCTGAGATTAAGCTCTTTCTGACTGAATACATACTGAAGACTCTTCTGATCGGTGAACACATCAACATGAATACAATAGAGATAGTGACGCCATATTTTCAAAGTAACCACTACAACAGCCAACTGTAGATCTTGGTTTGGGTAATACTTCTCGTGAATCTTATGTTGTGTGGATGCATAAGCTATAACTTTGTCATTCTACATCAATACACAATCCAATCCAACTCTGGATGTATCACAATACACAACAAAGCCCTGTGTACCCTCCGATAAAGTCAACACTGGGCAGTAGTCAATCATGTTTTCAATTCCTAAATTTTTTTCTCACAAGCTTCAGACCATTGAAAGTTTGTTGTCTTCTGAATCAACTTTGTCAAAGGGGATGAAATAGATGAAAACCCCTTGACAAACCTTCTATAATAATAAGCCAATCCATAAAAACTCCTAATATCAGTTGGAGATATGGATCTAGGCTAATTTTGCACTGCCTCAATCTTCTCAGTGTCAACTCGAATCCCATAACCAGAAATAATGTGGCCTAAGAACACCACTAAATTAACCCAAAACACACACTTGGAAAATTTGGCGTACAACTCTCTATCTCTAAGAGTTTGAAGAACTACTCTGAGATGACTAGCATGATCCTCCTCACTCCTTGAATAAATCAGAATGTCGTCAATGAATACGATAACAAACATATCAAGAAAGGGCTTAAACACTCTGTTCATAAGACCTATGAACGTTGCAGGAGCATTAGTAAAACCAAAAGATATGACTAGAAACTTATAATGAACATAGCGGGTTCTGAAAGTTTTCTCTTGAATATCACTCTCACTTACTCTCAACTGATGTAGCTCGATCTGAGGTCTATCTTAGAAAAATAGGTGACAACTTGAAGTTGATCAAAAAGATCATCAATTCTCGGAAGGGGAGACTTATATTTATAGTAACCTTATTCATTTTGCGGTAATCAATACATATCCTAAGATATCCATCTTTCTTCCTCACAAATAAGACTAGAGCGCCCCAAGGTGAGACACTTGATCGAATGAAACTTTTATCAAGAAGGTATTTCAACTGCTCTTTTTACTCTTTCAACTCAGCAAAAGCCATTTTGTATGGCGGAATAGAAATCAGTCGAGTATGAGGAAGAATATCTATACTGAAGTCTATTTTATCTCTCAAGAGAGACTTCAAGAAGATCATCTAGAAAGACCTCTGGAAAATTACTCACAACTGGAACTGACTGAATATGTGGTGTCTCAACACTAGAGTCATTAACTAGGACTAAGTGATATATGCACCCCTTGGAAACTAACTTGTTGGCCTTAAGGTATAAAATAAAACGACCCTTAGGCACTGTTGAACTACTCCGCCACTCTATAACTGGCTCATTAGGAAACTAGAACTTAACTACTCTAGTTCTACAATCAACTAAGGCATAACAAGCATGAAGCTAGTCCATACCTAGAATAACATCGAAGTCCACCATATCTAACTCAACTAAGTCAGCCATAGTGTCCTTGTGATTAATAGAAATGGTAAAATCACAATAAACTCTCTCAGCTAAAATAGACTCACCAATAGGTGTGGAAACACTAAAGGGCTCAAGAAGTTGTTCAAGAATATTATCGAACCTCATAGCAACATATGAAGTCACAAAAGATAGACTCGCACATGCGCAAAGCATATACATCAAAAGTAAAGACTTTGAGCATACCAGTGACAACATCAGGTGAATTATCTTGCTCTTGGTGACCGGTGATAGCATACAAATGGTTTGCTCCTCTGCCTATCCCTGAAGTAGCTCCTCTAGGTGCAGCTTTGTCTGGCGGAGCCATTGAAGAATATTGGGCTCTATTGCCCACACTACCACTACCCTACCTGTTCTTAAGGCACTCTCTCATGAAGTGACCTATCTGACCACACTTGAAGCAACCAGTGGAACCATCATGACACGTTCCTGGGTGGTTCCTACCACACTTAGCACATGCAAGATTCTAATTACCTCCTTGTGCAACACTACCTTGAGATTGTGTAGGTCTAGCTCTGAAATTCTGCGAACTTTGATTTTTAAACTCACCTCTATTTTTTGGCGTAGGTTCACTAGCAGATGATGGAGCAGGTACATTTGTCTTTTGTTTAAAAAATGACCGTTTCGCATTACTCTTCTGCTGCGCGGACTCATTTGTTTTTTTCTTAGACTTCTTGTTCTGGAACTCTTCTCTATCTCTCAGATTATTTTCTTCAACCTGTTGCACATGGATCATCAGCCTTGATATTTCCTTGTCCCTTATCAACATCGCAACCTTACCTTCTTTGCTTGACAGATGAGACAATCCAGACACAAACAAGCTCATCATGCTCCTCATATCAATAACCTTCTTCAGGGCATAATGGGACAATTGAGTGAACTTGAGGTTGTACTAATGCACACTCATAGATTCCTATTTAAGAGTGAGGAATTCTCTTACCTTTGCCTCTCTCAGTTCATGGGGAAAGAAATTCCCCATTAAGGCCTCTTCAAACACAGCCCAACTCACAATTGGTGCACCCTCAAATCTAATCTTCTTCCATTGGTCGTACTAGACTCTAGCAACACCCTTCCATTAGTATGCAGCTAGTTCCACACACTCAACATCAGCAACATGCATTACCTCAAATACTTTCTGCAACTCCTCAACCAAGCTTTTTAGATCTTAAGTGACACTTGAACCAGTGATGTCTAGAGGATTCATCCTTAAGAACTCACGGATCCTGGAAGTATCAGCCACATCCTGTCGATTCCCTCTTTGTTGACCAACTTGGTTTGTCACAACTTGACTAAATATTTGGATAACATCTCGAAACTCAGCGTTAGTAACCTCTCCTCGGGATTGCACTTCTGGTGCATTGGAGACCCCTTGATCCTGAGGATCAACATTGCTCGTAGCAAGACGACCTCAAAAAGCTCTTCGTTGGGGCATGATTTGAAAGATACGCACAATAACGAATTAGAAAGAAACTTTATAGAGTTGAACTCTATCGCAAGAAAAGAGTATCAAAGAAGAGAAATAGTTCCTAAATGTAGCAACCTCCTAATTATAAATATGGTGCGCTTCACACTGATAACTAAGACTCTACGGACACGGCTTCATAGACACCTTAGGACTCTTAAACTCAGTGCTCTGATACCAAGCTTGTCATGCCCCGAGCCTACACCCTGGACATGGTCGACACTCGAGAACCATTTTTGGCCCCAAGCGAACCCTTGTCCTGGCTCAATTATTAGCAAAAGACTTACTCAATACAAGATGAACTCAAATGTAAAGATTTAACTCAAAAGTCTCAAATTATTAACTCAGAATATAATATAATATTCAACTAGCTAGAAATAGGCAACTCAAGTCTTTAAAACATTTAACAAAATAAAATGAAACAAACTTCTAATACTCTATTGTCTATCTATAAAGCCTCTAAATGACAAAGATTTAAGTCGGGACAAGATCCACGACATCCTATCAAAACTGAAAAAGTAACTGGAATCCTCTGGAAGTAAAAAAGCTCACCAAAACTAACTCAAATTGTTATGGTATCAACGAAACTCCTGTTGATGACCCTGATCTCTTGTATCTGCATCATGAAATAATATAAGACAAATGACATTAGTACATTGAAAGTACGAGAATGTAATAGGAACACTAAACATAACATAAAAGCTTGAACTTGGAAAGAAGGAAAGACACTCACCTCAACTCTACTTAACTTAACCTCAACTCATGGATACTCAACTCAATACAATACAAAAACAACAATAAAGATGCATTTTATATAAAACATTTAAAACAGTAGATAACAAATCAATGTATTTAAAAATACAATAATAACTCTTATTGGGGATATTCTCTAACCCACAACCATCACTATGAGCTATGTGATGATACAGCGTCTCGCCCATGCTACCAGAACTTTCATATATCTTGCCGGAGTATAAGAAATCCTCAATTAAGTGGATCCACTAAGCTATGCTCAAAAGACAATAAAGAATCATCTAAAAAGTATGACCTTTTCTACCCACGTTGGCTACATGGTTCATGAGGACTTTGAATTGTTTAAACTCGTCTCCATATCGGTGCTCAATACTACTCCCAATAATATAACTCAGCTCATAAGTTTAAAAATATTTCCTTATCCTCAAACTTTCAGATTAATACTCAAAAGATTCTCTTAAAAGAGATTATACTCAAAAACTCCACATGAACTCATTTGGAAATCGATGTTTCCTCTCATTTTAAATGTAAAAACATTTACTCTGGGGAATACTTAGTTCCCGTATGTTAATTTTGAAAAAAATGAAAAGTCAACTTTCCTCATCCTCATAGTCAAGTACTCAAGTCTTAAAACAAGTTTTAAAAGATTGTTAAAGACTTCTCAAAATGACTCGAAAGAACGCTCAAGACTTTACTCTTAAATCTATCTTGAATTTGAATTATGAATTCAAGGGTTATGATTCATGTTATGAAGGATCTCTCGATGTTTAGCTGTAGTATAGAGTAGTTAGAATCATAAAGGAGTGAAGGTACACTTTAAAAGAACTTAGACGGAGCGAATGACAAAAAAGAAGTGGGGGCAGGTGACCCTGGAGCATTGCTAGCACGGGGCACCCACCCCTGAACTTCAGAGAGAACATTTTGGTGCAATACAAGGGTGGCACGCCAGCCCTCCTGGACCATCAGTGGCGCGTCGCGCCACCCCTCCCTTAGAACGACCCAACAAATTTTTCTTCTCGTTTTCTGACCCTAATTCACCTAGAATCAATTGATTTCCTCAAATTTTCCTTAGATTCAATTAAATAATAGAAGTACATGATAATCTACTCACTTTTGCTCAAGAACAACACTCAAAGATCGAAATCCTCACCTCAGGAATTCATCAAACTCCATAAAGAAAGCATAAAGAACAAAACCTCAAAAACACCCATCAAGAATTCAAATCATTCAACCACAAGAATGAAATTATGGATGGAAGTTATATGATTGGCATGTGGGTGAGCGAACCCAACACTATGAAAACTTACATACCTTAATTTGGTGAAATTCCCCGACAAATCTCAAGAATCTTGATGAACGCCTTGAACCTCTCCTCTGGAACTCCTCTCAAAACCCTAAACATAATTTAGAGTTGTAAAAACTGATCCAACGTATTTTAGACCTCTAAAATATTACTAAAAACGTTTAAAGTTGATGGGGTAAGGAAAAGACCAAAATCCCCTCATTAATTCGTGTAAATTTTCTTAACTGGACAGGATGACTTCAAACGGGCATATCTCCCTCATCCAAACTCATAATTTAGAAAACTCGGTGGCATTTGAAAGAGGACTCAAAGAAATTTCATTTGATATCTTATGGGCCACCTAACTCATCCTGTTTTGAAACTTATGATCGTTTGAAATTGACTCAAAACTCACAATTTAAGCATAACTTGCGAAATTCTAAATTTGGCTCTTTTCAATTTAGTTCTTTCTAAATTTAGCTCTTTGATAAGGCGGGATCTTACAATAATGAACAAAGGTTACTTTCTAAAGTATCTCACATGTGTTTTATAAGATGTTTAGCTTGCATTGACCACATTTATGACTTTTGATTTCTAACATATTATTTTATGATTTAGCTTGGTCATTGTATGTCATGTAAAGTCCTTTTAGCAGGATTTCATAACTCTTATGCATTGTTATCATAATTATTACATTACATGTTTTAGTGCATACTTGTGCCTACAATGTTTCACTAATGTAGGGTCTGACAATCCTATTCCCCGTATTAGTGGATGGTTGATCCTTTTGAGCTTTTGACGATTGGTGAGTCCTCATGATCAGAGGGTCGAGATTATTTTAATGATATTAGGCATTTTTCTATTTTCAGACTTTTTATGTGATGTATCGGTTACGTCCCAATATCTTTCTCTGTGATGTAATAGACTGCCTTCAGACTTATGTTAGATTTCTACTTTTGTCAAACTCTTTTGTATGAAATTCTATAAGTTGAACTCTTTACTTCTATTATCTTGTATGATGTATGCTAAGTGGCTTGGGTAGTGCCTCCTGGGATTCTATCCGTCAGTTTAAGCCAAGGGTCTACTTTGGATCGTGACATCTAATGTCTTTCAATTCTTACATTGTACTTTATAAATAAATAACAAATTGTCAGGCTTCAAAAATTAATCCATCCAGTGTACTTAGTGTGATATTTGTTGCATAAAAAAGTAGAACGTCCATAAATCTTATCCTTATCTTTCTCATAATAATCATTTTTAAAACATATGACAAACAGAGAAAGAATCTCTTCTAATAAGAGAAATATGAATCCTATATTGTGGGATAAAATATCTACCGAACATTATTACCAACAAACATGGTACAAAAGAAAGAGAAAATGGTGAACCAGCTCAAAAATGACAAATATAACTATAACCAAAGAAATATTGAAATCATGCAAAAATGTGGGTAGCATTTACACCAACTAATGCTTCCATATCTGAAACCAAATTAAATTAATAATAATAATAATAATAATCATAATTAAATAATTAAAATTAATCTTTCAGATTTAAGTATTGTTTTTTCCTCTTAATAACGGCCTAAAGCTAAATATTTGTTACAAATTCAAACATAGCCGTCACAAAAAATTCACGTTAACACAAATAAAGAGAAAGATAGTGAGAAATACCCACA
>JAJOOO010079490.1:0-32835 GCA_029582685.1 Solanum piurae
GTTAAATTGGGGTCTAATCAGAATTAGATCAGTTTACGCTTTCACCAAAACACGCTAGGGCTTGGAGAAAATAAAAAAGAGGGGAAAGGAGAAGAAAAGTTCAAGATTCGTCAAGTTCTTGCAAATTGGTGGATTTCACCAAGAATTCAATACTACGAGGTATGTGAGATCACATAGCATTGGGTTATTTCACCCACACGCCAATCATGATTCAATTCAGCGTAATTGTGTTTTTGAAAGAAAAGATTATGAGTTCTTAATGGAATTTGTTTAAGTTCTTGTGGGTTCTTGTTGTTGAAGTTGTTGAGAAGTTTCTTGAGTTTGATTCATGAGATTAGGTGTGCTTTCTGGTATATTATTACATATTTTGGTGATATAGTCGACTCTAAGTGTTTGGGGAAAGAACCAATTGAATTTAGAGGGTTTAGAGTTAAAAAACGAGCAAGAAAATTTGGGTATTTTCTGGTGAGGGGGCTGGGGCACCGCTCCTCTCAGAGCGCCCCACAAAGTTCTTTGAAGTCTGGCCTCTTGGGTACCGCGCCAGCCAGAGCACCCCAAGCCAGTTTCTGTAGTTTCAGATCTAGCGCCCCGCGCCACTCAAAGCGTCAGGGACGCCATGTTCTCTACCTTTTCCCACTTCTTTCCGTTTGAGTTCCCTAGCAACGTACCTAAGTACGTCTAAATATCATGAAATAATCCATAAACATGAGATCATGAGCCTTAGAACCATAATTGAATTCAATGAAAATTAAGAGTCAAGTCAAGAAAAGTTCATAGAGTTTTCCAAAAGTCTTTTACAAACGTTTTAATTTTGTTTTAAGACTTGAGTTTTGAGTTGACTAAAGAGTATAGATTGAAGTTCATTTCTTCAAGAAGAGTATATCGGGACAATGTATTCCAAAAGATTAAATGGTTTCACATTTAAACAAGAGAGGAAACTCCAATTTCCAAGAGAGCCTTTGAGCTAGTTTTTGAGTAATTATCTCAAACCACAGAAAGAGTTTTGTTTTTAAAACATATGAGTTGAATATATTTTAAGAGTAGTATTGAGCACCGATATGGGGATGAGTTCATAATAACTCAAGTCTCCAGAAACCATGTAGCCATCGTGGGTAAGAAAGGGTCAAACTTTTTAGATGATTCCTTAGTGCTTTTTAGCATAGACTAGTGGATCCATTTAGTTGAGGCGTTCTATATCAGGGCAAGGTATAGGATAGTTCTGGCAGCATGGGCAAGACGTTGTATCATCACTTTAGCTCATAGTGATGGTTGTCGGTTAGAGAAACTCCCACAGTATTATGTTACTTTATATGTAAACTGAGTTGCTATTGTATTTATTTAATACATTGAGTTGTCACCTACTGTTTTAAATTCTTTGAATAAGCTGCATATTTATTGTTGTTTTACTTTTCATTTGAGTTGAGTATCCATGAGTTGAGTAAAGCTAAGGTAAGTGTTCTTTTCAGATTCCTTTCAAGATTATGTCATGTTTAGTTTTCCCCTCGCATGCTCATACATTCAATGTATTTATGCCATTTTTCCTGCATCATTTTATGATGCTGATACAGGTAACCATGATCAGCATTCAGCGCCTCGTTGATCCAGTTGAGCACCCAGAGTCAGTTGGTGAGCCTCTGCGCTTTCCGGAGGACCTCTTTTTATAGTGTTTTAGTACTTTAGTTGTTAGGATGATCAGGGGTCTTGTCCCAGAATCCCTCTTTGTTTTAGAGGCTTCATAGACGTATAGTTATAATTGTATAGTCTTTCCATTTTTAGTTGTTGATGTTAAGGCTTAAGTTGCCATTTCGGCTAGTCTAATATTTCTTTAAGTTATTGCATGAGTTATCCTTTGAGATTGTTTTCTTTCTATTTAAAGTCTTCCGTTATAAGTTAAATCAGGCCAAGGGTTCACTTGGGGCCAGCAATGGTTCTCGAGTGCCAGTCTCGCCTAGGGTGTAGGCTCGCGCTGTGACAGTCCCGCCTAAGAACAATTTAAAAATCACCTGACACGGCTTTTTCACAAATGAAAAATGATTCGGGGCATAGCTTAGAAATTTGTGAGGTGTTAGAATATCTCCCCCCCCCCCTTGGGATCATTCGTCCTCGAATGATGGTTAAAATGAGCATGGAAGGGAAAGGGGTTACTTTTACTATCTTTTAGAATTTTGAACTAGTCTATTAACATAGGTGGAACTGATCCATAATGGGAGTTTGGAACTGTCTATAGCAGATAAGTCACGAATGATATGAGTTTGAACATAGTCACACTCTATCTTAAGTTATTTGACATGAAGCAAGGATTCTAGGCAGGAAGTAATACTATGTCTTGATCGATATAATTTGGTAGCTACCAAGCCAAGGAACACCTCTAAACTATGCTCTTTTTTTACACTACCACACTTCATTGGCTGCAACTCATAGCTCTCACAAGGGTATATGACTACCCCTACAAGGTCTAAGTCTAATTGCATGCTCAACTGTTTTCAAGCCTAACTATAAATCACAAGGTGCTTAATACAAGATGAATATACTTATCTAAATCACAAGATTCAGGTTCTATGAATCTATAGGAAATCTCCTCCAATGAATACTACTCCTTACTACCGTATTTAACAAAACTTTGAGTCCTAGTCAAGAAGCACCTAATGCATCATGCATTCATTCACATGTAACAATACCACATTCAAGACTAGAACTATAATAACTCCATGTACTTTTACTAATCAATTCTTCTAAGAATTTCTCATGCTCTCGTCATCTCTACCAACTGAAATTTCACGCATTACTACTAGGAACCGACATAACTACCTCATCTAACTATTACTCATAGTAGAACTTCATCTCATTCTTCCTCTACATTTATAACCTTATATGGAATAAGCACACCACCACTACCACACTAAGAAACATCAATCCTCTCTTATCTATCATTACTCAACTACTATCATCAACATCACTATCAAAACTAAAAAGGATCATTGAATGATCTTTAGGGCGAAAGATCATAAGCATGATTCATTCGAGAAATCTGAGATAACAATATTCATGACATAACATTATTTCATTAGACAGTGAAGGTAACTCATGAATTCACGATACTAAGCATAACATGAGACACAAGTTCTTATATGAATAGGTTCATATCATAAGGTTGATATACATAAATTTATGCAGTAAGATTGAGATCAATGGGCGAAAGTCTTTGCCCCTCATTCTGGGAACTGAGCATAGATGTGAATCTAACTGAAGTGTATGAGCATATGTCATGGACAAAAATCTAATATTAGAAACATCAACAGGATGTTGTAACGAGTGAACTTTGAGGAATACAGTAGAGTATGAATGGATTGAAATAACACGATAACTATTTCTGAACACATCACTATTTGATTCTTAACACTTGACTTGGTCATTTACCTTATTAGCTGCCCCTTAGGTCTGAAGCTGACACTCTTAAGGCTATGGACATTTCCATCTTGTTTAAAGTAGTATATATTCACTTTACTCTAATACTTGGGAAATACTAATCTCATTTCTACTGAACTCTCCATGAGCAGATCTAAGATTCTTTCTAAGATGTTTCTCTTAACCGCTTCCCTCTTCTATAGAATTTTTTCTATAATCGTTACTAACATTGACTTATGAAGAGTTTTAATCTAACTCTTAATATCCTGACTTCTCCTTTTTAGCCCACTAATATTGTCCTTCCAAGTTCATAACTATCTAATAGCAAGCGGAAGTCTTTCTATACTCTTTGTCTCAAACCATCTAATAAACTCTTGAATAAAACTCTTGGGACGCAGCCCATACAAAGTCTAAACCATAAAGAAATGGCATAAAGGAAATAAGGATTTGTCCTCGAAGTTATGAAGACTCACCAATTCTTCAACTCTTCTTGATCCTTGGGAACCTAGCCTTCAAAGAAACTCAAACTCCAAAACCCTACATTTGATTAGAATGTAGGCAATATGCGTTAGTACAAAATGTACCAAGTATGAAAGCTAGCACAATATCATAAGAGCATCTCAAATGGTTAGTCAACATAAGAGATAATAACATAGTCATAACATAATCATCATAGTCATAGCATGGTCAACATAATCATAGCATAATCTCAAACATAAGCATCATATAATCATAAGTCAACATAAGACATAGTTAATGAGCATAGGAGATAAGTCATAATCATATGAGCATAATTGACTCTTAGTCATCTATATCATAATAGCACCATTCTCAAGTAACCTCAAAAGCATACATGTGCATAGCATGAATAGCATCCCATAATACCACCCAAGCCAAGCATCCCTTGAAGTCATCTTAGTCATATCCACCCTTCTTTGGCCTCATTAACAACTTAACTTCTCATAACTAAGGGAATCTCTCACCTTTAGTCAATTATAGCTAGGAAGGGCAACTATAGCACAATCATATCTCATAACTTCTCTTTAGTAACCCTAAGTCATACTTGTGCAATGCATGAATAGCATCCCATAATACTACTCATGCTAAGTACTACTTTTAGGTCCTCATACTAATACTTCTTGACTTGGAACCTATTTCCTTTCTTTATCTTTTAGAACACTACGAGGTACTCTCTTAAGCACATCTTAGTTCATCTGTCTTTAAACCTTGGAACAATATGAGGTACTCTCTTAAGCACATCTTAGTTTATTATTAGGTTGAACCCTATGAAATACTTCATTTAGTATGTCTAAGTTCACTATTAGCATGGATACTATTACTTAAGCATATCTAAACCTCTTTATACTTTGAACATTATGAGATACTCTCTTAAGTATGTCTAAGTTCCTTCTTCACATGGACCCTATGAGATACTACCTTAAGCATGTCTAAGTCCACTTATTCTCTTGAACACTATAAGGTACTTCATTAAGTAAGTCTTAGTTCAATTATGCTTTAGAACACTATGAGATGCTTCTTTAAGCCTGTCTTAGTTCATTGGATATGGAGATTGCTACTAGGAACCTTGACTCAACTATGTGAAAGCTCTCATCTCATGAGACCTAACTTCTGGAAAACCCACACTCTACTACGTAAGAGTTCCCCCTTTAACTTGGATAGTCCTCACATCAACTAGGTGTGGTTCTCCTCTCTACTTGGATCCCGGACCCTCTCTTGTGTGACACTCCATCTCATGTTCAATATCCACTTGGGGCCAAGCATACACCCCAAGATTTACTTGTTAAGCCTTGCTTAACACTCATCTCTCATGGAAGGATGTCCTTGACAATACATCCATGCTCAAGTGATTCTATCACTTTCATCTATCAAGAATTCATAAGGTAGGTTAGGTGAGTATAGGCCTTTCTCCACAATCTAACCTATTAGACTTCTATTATATTTTAGACTTTACTCTCAAAGCCTTAGCATCAATAGTTAATCACATTAGCTTCACCCTTAAGCCCTAGATATTATGATCACAACCTTACTCTCAAGGTTTCTTTCCTAATCTCTTCTTTATAACTAATTTCAAGGTATCTTGATCATATCTTTGACTACTAGGTGATTCTAGTCTCAATTGGTCATAAAGATTCAATTTTAACTTCATTAGTCAAGATCAATCATATACAATAGAGTCTAGTTCAATTCATTATTATATGATCCTAACTTTTATCAATTACTACACATGACATTGGTTTAGGAAGATCACCTATGAACCTTCAACTTTCCCTCTAATGGCATAAACCTACAAAGATCATATTCATCAATTTAGATTATGGTTTACCATAGAAATAACATGAAATCATCATAATATCATTAAACAAATCTAAATCAATCATAATTCGGTAGTATCCACTATATTGGAATCATACCCACACCCTACCCACAATGCAAGCACAACCCTAGCTATAATGGGGTTTTTGATTTCACAAGTGGGGAAACTATGGGGGCTCTATGGGTGGAAGAACCCATAGATTAATATGCTTCACATACCTCTTTTCAAATCCCTAAACAAAGCTTGAATAAATGGTGAAACACTGCCCTCTTCTCTTCTTTTCTTCTTCTTCTTCTTCACTTCTAGAGAGAGAATATTTGGAGAGTAATTTGGGGTCTTAGATGAATGAGTTAATGACTTAGGTTTAGGGGCCTATTAAGTACTTATAGGTGGCTAACTAACTAACTAACCTACCTCCCTTAACCCCTAATTAATTACTAACTTAACCCCTAAGTCCCAACTTAAAAACTAAAACACTAAAACTGCTTGGACCTATGACATCACCACCTATGGATCGTAGGTGGATCTACTGGGCATGGACCACCTCCGTAGGTGAGATCTGCAGATCTAAAATGGAAGGCCACTGCAGGCCTTGACCCACCACCCCAGTCTACGGGGAGTGGGTCCATCTACGGCCAGTAAATGGCATCCGTAGGTGCTGCCAAACTCCAGTATTGGTGACTGTTTTTGGGGTCCCCTCAAGGACCCCTTGGGTGGTCCTTGGGGGGTCGTACCCAGACGTTTAACCCCTTGGTTTAGGAAGATCAACTATGAACCTTCAACTTTCCCTCTAATGGCATAAACCTACAAAGATCACATTCATCAATTTAGATTATGGTTTACCATAGAAATAACATGAAATCATCATAATATCATTAAACAATCTAAATCAAACATAATTGGGTAGTATCCACTATATTGGAATCATACCCACACCCTACCCACAATGCAAGCACAACCCTATCTATAATGGGGGTTTTTGTTTCACAAGTGGGGAAACTATGGGGGCTCTATGGGTGGAAGAACCCATAGATAAATATGCTTCACATACCTCTTTTCAAATCCCTAAACAAAGCTTGAATAAATGGTGAAACACTGCCCTCTTCTCTTCTTTTCTTCTTCTTCTTCTTCTTCACTTCTAGAGAGAGAATATTTGGAGAGTAATTTGGGGTCTTAGGTGAATGAGTTAATGACTTAGGTTTAGGGGTCTATTAAGTACTTATAGGTGGCTAACTAACTAACTAACCTACCTCCCTTAACCCCTAATTAATTACTAACTTAACCCCTAAGTCCCAACTTAAAAACTAAAACACTAAAACTGCTTGGACCAATGACATCACCACCTATGGATCGTAGGTGGATCTACTGGGCATGGACCACCTCCGTAGGTGAGATCTGCAGATCTAAAATGGAAGGCCACTGCAGACCTTGACCCACCACCCCAGTCTACGGGGAGTGGGTCCATCTACGGCCAGTAAATGGCATCCGTAGGTGCTGCCAAACTCCAGTATTGGTGACTGTTTTTGGGGTCAAGGACCCCTTGGGTGGTCCTTGGGGGGTCGTACCCAGACGTTTAACCCCTAAAACCCCTATTCTAAGTACGGGAACCATTTCTTGTGATTTTAATCCTCATACAACACTCTAAAACTCTTACGAAAAGCTCTAGAACTCGCTAGTTCAACTCACTAAATTCCGAGGTGTTACATCTAATGACTTAGCACACATCATTGCTCTCATCTAAGTCATAATACCACACTTGTACCACTCACATTTATAGAAAAGTATCATCTTAATTCCTTACATAGTTTATGTCAAACCTACTAGATCAGATCTTAAAACTAACATCATCACCCTCATCTTGCCATCCTTTTTATCATGACAGTCATCTCAAATTCAAGCTTAGAGTCATGTACCAAATGCGGATATCAATATAACTGCTCACATACTTATACTAACTTACGACTACAAGATAAAATTATGAAACACTTGCCCACTAAGATCTTATGACAAGTAGTCAATCTTTATCTCACAGTCTACCTATTTTACTGATTACCTCACATTTCCTTTCACAACTTAAGTACTATTTACCCACTTACTATATATCATTACTTAATTAGTTCTATAATCCTGGAAATACCATTGGGTTCTCCCTTCAAAATCATAAGCCTATCTTAGATTTATCACTTCATGAATACTCTACTCTTCTATTCAACACCTATATTTGATCTTCACTGACACAATGGCTCATCAATGTAAAATCTCTTCTAGTTAAAGTATACTCTAACTCATCCTGACTAGTAACTATTACTCTACCTTATGTCATGAAATCATACATAAGATTACTATTCCTTAGCCCACACCTAAGGGAAAAAATCCTCATGAATGACTTACTAGGTACATGTTTATAACTTATATACTCTATTCAATAAATATCCTCATCTCTTAAGTTACTACACTTATAAATGCATACTTCTAATTCTGGGCACTTCGACTACTAGTTGTTCATACTATCGCAAATCACACTATCTTTTGGGCGACAATACTACGCAATCATTCTAAAATATACTCCTCTCTTAAAGGGCATCACCTGAAACAAGGTTTCAAAGAAGAGAATTTGAGAATAGATCTCGCATTATCTCAAATGCACGATTCATATGAATAAGGGTGAATCCTTTTGGATAAACTTAAGCACACTAATGGGCTTCTCCCAAGCCCTTCTACAGTCTCTTGACTTTTCTGAAGACTTTATCTGAGAGTAACTCATCGATAAGTATCTGGGCTTTGCTATTTCAACCACCTTGAGTATGAGGGGTAGTCGAATAGATTTGAGAAACGCATGGGTATAAATAAGTTCCTTATGACATAGTTCTTTTGCATGATTTAGAGTATGAAATAAGGGAAAAATTTGTTAAATGTCTATTGTCCTTCCTTTATAGAAGTGGGGCCCTCACAACCATAAATAAGATTCTACTTACATGGCTTCATAGACACCCTAGGACATTTGAACTCTAAACTCTGATACTAAGTTTGTCAAACCCCAAGCCTACACCATGGACGTAGTCGGCGCTTGAAAACCATTGTTGGTCCCCAAGCAAACCCTTGGCTTGGCAGACTACTTAGAGGAACACTGACTCAAGCAAATATGGGTTTTAAAAGCTGAAATAACACACTTGTCTCAAAATACTCAATTTAAATTGTCTGAAATATATTCAATAAAGTAGTAAGAGTTTGAAAAATATCTCAAAATAAATACCGAAAGAATCTCAACACTATCTATCTATGAAGCCTCTATTGTTCAAGATGGATGTCGGGCCAAGACCCATTACACCATAAAACAACTAAACTAGAAATAAAAATAGAGTCCTTCGAGAGCAAGGAGGTCTCACCAAAAGTTGTCAACTAGTGCAAAGTGATCTCAACAAAGCGTGTGTTGATGATCATGAACTCCTATATCTGCATCATAAAAGTATGCAGGTCGAATGACATCAGTACATTAAATGTACGAGTATGTAATATAGTTAAAGCAACAATAACTAACTGAAAGTGCTGAAACAATATTCAACTACATATAAAGAATAAATAGAGATAAGATCATTTAAAACTTCACAAAGTAAAAGATGTTAACTCAAAGAATTTTATATATAGATATAGTAAAAAAATACTCTTTACTCTGTTAGGGAGTTTCTCTAACCGACAACCATCACTATGATCCTCGTGATGATACAATGCCTCACTTATGATGTTAGAACTATCTTATACCTTACCAGGTATAAACCATACTCAACTCATAGATCCATCTAATAGGTCTTCTCGATGGCAATGAGAAGTCGACTGAATTTCAGTATGATCCTATCCCATGATGCTACATGGTTTATAGGGAATGTGAGTTACCTAAACTCTTTCGCATAGTGATGCTCAATACTATTCCCAAAATATATAACTCAATGCTCGAGTAAAAATACTCTCTCTGGTTGAGATAAGTTCTCAAAAGGGCCTCTTTAAGAGGTAACTGCTTTGTAATCAATTTCTTGTAAACTCTAAAAGCGCTTTATACCATTCTGAAAAATAGTACTCTTTTTTCAAAATAAAAATGATACATTTGAGAATCCTTTAGTTCCTTTAAAACCTTCTCAAAATAGAAGTTTATACTTAATCTTTTTCTTAAACGCATGCTAATTTCTCAATTTAAGGAAAAAAGTTTGTTTAAAGATTCTTAATCAAAACTCATAAATTAGGGTTCATCTGGGATTATCGACATTGTCACGCCCCGAGCCTACACCCTGGGCGGGACTGGCACTCGAGAATGATTATTGGTCCCAAGAGAACCCTTAGGCTGGCTTAACTCATAGAGGAAGACTTAACAACAAGAAAACATTCTCAAGATATAAACTCATGCAATAACTTAAAAAGATATTAGACTTAGCCAAAATGGCAACTCAAGTTTTAACGTATACAACTCAAAATGGAAAGACTAAAGAACTATAACTACTCATCTATGAAGCCTCTAAAACAAAGAGGGATTTCATGACAAGACCCCCGATCATCCTAACAACTAAAGTACTCAATCAATGAAAAAGGGGTCCTCCGGATAGCAAAAAGGCTCACCAACTGACTCTGAGTGCTCAACTGGATCAACGAGGCATTAGATGTTGATCTCTGGTTACGTGTATATGCATCATAAAATAATGCAGGACAAATGGCATCAGTACATTGAATGTACGAGTATGCGAGGGGAAAACTAAACATGACATAAGCTGGAAAGGAATCTTAAAGGAACACTTACCTTGGCCTTACTCCACTCATGAATACTCAACTCAAATGCAAAGTAAAAACAACAATAAGGGTGCAGTTTATACAAAGAATTTAAAATAGTAGGTGATAACTCAATGTATTAAAGATATACAATAACAACTCAGTTTACTCATATAATAAAGTAATATAATACTGTGGGAGTTTCTCTAACCGACAACCACCACTATTAGCTAAAGTGATGATACAGCGTCTCGCCCACGCTGCCAGAACTGTCATATACCTTGTCGTGGTATAGAATGCCTCAACTAAGTGGATCCACTAGTCTATGCTAAAAAGTATTAAGGAATCATCTAAAAGGTATGATCCTTTCTACCCATGATGGCTACATGGTTTATGGAAACTTGAGTTATTATGAACTCGTGCTCATAACGGTGCTCAATACTACTCCCAAAGATATACTCAGCTCATATGTTTTAAAAACAAAACTATTTTTGTGATTTGAGATAATTACTCAAAAACTAGCTCAAAGGTTCTCTTGGATATCAATGTTTCCTCTCTTGTTTAAATGTGAAAACATTTCACCTCTTTGGAATACTTAGTTCCCGTATAATATTTTGTAGAAATGAACTTTACTCTTACTCTTTAATCAACTCAAAACTCAAGCCTTAAAACAAAGTAAAAATGTTTGTAAAAGAGTTTTGGAAAACTCTACGAACTTCTCTTGACTTGACTCTTAACTTTCCTTGAATTGACGTGTGGATTCAAGGTTCATGATCTCATGTTTATGGATGATTTCATGATGTTTTGACGTACCTTAGACTGTAGAAATCGACTAAAAACATAGGAACATTGCTAGGGAACTAGTACGAAAAGAAGTGGGAAAAGGTGGAAGAACTGGCGTCCCTGGCGCTATGAGTGGCGTGGGGTGCCAGAGGGTGAAGTTCAGAACCTGGGTTGGGGTACTCTAGATGGCGCAGAACCCCAAATCCCAAATTTTAGAACCCTTTTTGGGGCACTCTGAGAGGCGTGGAGCCTCAGCCCCAGCCCCCTCTCCAGAAAAAATCCCAATTTTTTTTGTTCGTTTTTCAACTCTAAACCCTCTAAATTCAATTGGTTCTTTCCCCAAACACTTAGAATCGACTATATCATCAATATATGTAATACTCTACTCGAAATCACACCTAATCTCATGAATCAAACTTAAGAAACTTCTCAACAACTTCAACAACAAGAACCCACAAGAACTTAAACGAATTTCATCAAGAACTCGTAATCTATTCTTTCAAAAACACAATTACACTGAATTGAATCATGATTGGCGCGTGAGTGAACTAACCCAATGCTATGTGATCTCGCATACCTCGTAGGGATCACCCCTTAATGAAATACACGACCTTAGCTCAAAGAACTTGACGATTCCTTGCTTTCTCTTCTCTTTTCTCCCCTTCTTTTCTCTTCTCTCAAAACCCTAACTCAAATTCCAAAAGCGTAAACTGACAAAATTCAGTTTAGACCCCTAAGTAATTACCAAAAATGAAATAATTTAATTGGGTGTGGAAAAGACCAAAATACCCTTCCAAAATCCGGTTTTGACTATTCATAAATAGACAACTCAGCTTCAAATGGACATATCTCATTCATATTAAATCAGAATTGAACAAACTCGGTGGCGTTGGAAAGATAATTCAAATATCTTTCCTAAGGAATCTAGTATAACACCTAACTCATCCTGATCTAGGATTTATGGTCATTTGAAGTTGACCCAAAACTCAAACTTAACATAACCAATTTTCCAGATTATTCATTATTTCCTAAAAATGGCTCTTTCTTATTCTAGGTCTTTCTAGTTCTTTCAAATAGCGAGATGTTACAATATCTCCCCCTTGGGAATATTTGTCCTCGAATTTGATTACTCTTAATAGGCTAAGGGTGTAACATCTACCATTCAGTTCAAACACCCATCAAGCAAATCAAACACATAAAGTATATAAATTAAATAGTACTAAGAAGAGGATTAGTACCTTGGTCTGGAATTTCTCTGGGCTCAAAGAGATGTGGATATCTCTTCTTCATATACTCATCAGATTCCCAAGTAGCTTCTTCAACAAATTGATTCCTCCAAAGGACTTTGACTGATGCTACTTCCTTAGTCCTCAACTTGCGAACTTGGCGATCTAGCATCTGAACCGGAATCTCCTCATAGAATAATATATCCTTGATACCAATATATTCAGTTGGTATGATAAGTGAAGGATATCCCATGCACTTCTTCAACATGGAAATATGAAATACCGAATGGACCGCTGCTAACTCTTGTATCTAACTCATAAGCTACATTGCCAATCCTCTTGGATATTCGGTAAGGATCAATATACCGGGGACTAAGTTTCCCCTTCTTACCAAATCTCATAACACCCTTCATAGGTGAAACTTTCAGGTACACCCAATCATCTACTTCAAACTCTAACTCCCTTCTCCTATCAGTGTAGGATTTCTGACGACTGTGCACTATTTTCAACCTCTCTTGAATCACTTTCACTTTCTCCATAGCTTGATGAACTAAGTCCGGTCCTATCAACCCAGTTTTACCAACTTCAATCCATCCAATAGTATATCTACATCTTTTCCCATAAAGAGCTTCATAAGGAGTCATTTGGATGCTAGAGTGGTAACTATTGTTGTAAGCAAATTAAATAAGAGGTGGGTGATCATCCCAATTATCTTTGAAATTAGTCACACAAGCCCTCAACATATCCTCTAAGGTCTGAATAGTGCGCTCTGCTTGACAATATGTCTGCGGGTGAAAAACAATACTTAAGTTCACCTTTGAACCCAAGCCTTTCTGAAAAGATTTCCAGAACTGTGCAGTAAATTACGCACCTCTGTCTGAAATAATTGAAACTACAACTCCATGAAGTCTTACCACCACTTGAATGTATAACTTGGCACATTCCTCTTCTAAATGGGTAGTTTTTACCGACAAAAAATGGGCTGATTTCGTCATTCTATCAACAATCACCCAAATAGAATCATGTTGCTTGTGAGACCTTGATAAGCCTGTGATAAAGTCCATATTGATCATCTCTCACTTCCATTCCGGAAGTTCTATATTATGATCCTTACCACTGGGCCTTTGATTCTATACCTTAACTTGTTGGCAATACGGACACTTAGCAACAAATTCTGCAATGCCCTTCTTCATAATACTCCACCAATAAACTTCCCTCAAGTCACGATACATCTTTGTGGAACCTAGATGAATGGAATATTTGGAGCTATGAGATTCCTCCATGATCCTCTCTTGGAGTTCATCTACCCTTGGTACACACAATATACCTTGATACCTCAACACACCATCTCCTTCTTGTTCAAAAGTCATTACTTTTTGCTTATGAACATTTGCCTTCAATTCAAGCAAAATAGGATATAGGTCTTGTTTCTCCTTAACTTCAGACACTAATGGTGATTCAGCCCCATTCATCACCACTACTCCTCCCTCTGTGGAATCCATTAGTCGAACTCCAAAGCATGCAAGTCTGTGCTCATCTTTTGTTAACTCTTTCTTATCTTCCTCAAAATGGGCGGTACTACCCATAGACAACCTGCTCAAGGCATCAACAACAACATTAGCCTTACCTGGATGATAAAGAATACTCATGTCATAATCCTTAAGTAAATTTAACCACCTCCTTTCTCTGAGATTCAGCTTTTTCTGACTAAACACATACTGAAGACTCTTGTGATCGGTGAACACATCCACATGAAGACAATAAAGATAATGGCGCCATATTTTCAAAGAAAATACTACGGCAGCCAACTCTAGATCATGGGTTGAGTAGTTCCTCTCATGAACCTTCAATTGTCTAGAGGCATAAGCTATAACCTTGCCATTCTGCATTAACACAAAACCCAAACCAACTCTAGACGCATCACAATATACAACAAAGCTTTGAGTACCTTCTGGTAAGGTCAATACTGGGGTAGTAGTCAACCTCTTTTTCAATTCTTGAAAGCTTTTCTCACAAGCTTCAGACCATCGAAACTAAACTATTGTTTTAGTTAACTTGGTCAAAGGGGATGAAATAGATGAGAACCCCTCTAGGAACTTTATATAATATCCAGCCAACCCCAAGAAACTCCTAATATCAGTTGGAGATGTGGGTCTAGGCCAATTCTACACTACCTCTATTTTATGGATATCAACTTTAATTCCCTCTCCGGAAACAATATGGCCTAAGAATGCCACAGAATCAAGCTAAAACTCACACTTAGAGAACTTGGTATACAACCATCTGTCCATTAGAGTTTGGAGAACTATTCTGATATGACTAACATGATCTTCTTCATTCCTAGAATAGATTAGTATGTCATCAATGAAAACGATAACAAACATATCTAAATATGGCTTGAATACTTTATTCATAAGGTCCATGAACATTGCAGGTGCATTGGTCAAACCAAAGGACATAACTAGGAACTCATAGTGACCATAAGGGGTCCTGAATGATGTCTTTGGAGTATCATATTCCCTTATTCTTAGCTGATGGTAGCCTGATCTAAGGTCTATCTTAGAGAAACAAGTAGGACCCTGAAGTTGATCGAAAAGATCATTAATTCTCAGAAGAGGATACTTATTCTTTATGGTAACCTTGTTCAATTGGTGGTAATCTATACACATCCTAATGGAACCATCCTTCTTCTTCACAAATAAGACCGGAGCACCCTTAGGTGAGACAGTTGGTCAAATAAAACCCTTATCAAGGAAATCTTTCAACTGTTCTTTTAGCTCTTTCAACTCTGCTGGAGCCATTCTATATGGAGGAATAGATATAGGACGAGTATCAGAAAGAATATCTATACCGAAGTCTATCTCGATCTAAGGAAGGACCCTAGGTAGATCATCTAGAAAGACTTCTAGAAACTCACTCACAACTGGAACTGACTCAATAGGAGGTGTCTCAAAACTAGAATCATTAACTCGAACTAAGTGATAGACACACCCCTTGGAAACTAGCTTTCACGCCTTAAGGTACGAAATGAAATGACCCTTAAGCACTGCTAAACTACTACTCCACTCTATAACTGGATCATTAGGAATTTGGAACCTAACAACTCGAGTTCTACAATCAATGGAGGCATAACTTGCATGAAACCAGTCCATACCTAGAATGAAATCAAAATCTACCATGTCCAACTCAACTAAATCAGCCATGATATTCTTGTGATTGATGGAAATAACGCAATCACGATATACTCGCTCAACTAGAATAAATTACCCAACAAGCGTAGAAACACAAAAGGGTTCACAATGTTTCTCAGGAAAGACATTAAAATTCGTTGCAACATAAGGAGTCACAAAAGATAAAATTACTCTTGGGTCTAACAAAGCATAAACATCAAGAGTAAATACTTTGATTATACCAGTGACAACATTTGGAGAATTATCTTGCTCTTGACGACTGGTGATCGCATAAAGGCGGTTTACTCCTCCGCCAGTACCGAAAGTAGCTCCTCTAGGTGCAGCCCTGTCTGGGGGAGCAACTGATGAAGATTGGGCTCTATTGCCCTGATTCCCATTACCTTGTCGGTTCTTAGGTCACTCTTTCATGAAGTGACCCTCTTTTCCACACCTGAAACAACCTGTGGAGCCATCGCAACACTTACCTGGGTGGTTTCTACCATACTTAGCACATGCAGGAGCCAGTTACCTCCTTGTGCCACACAACCTTGAGATTGCGCAGGTCTATCTTTGAAGTGCTGGGAATTCTGACTATTGTACTCACCTTTGTTTATGGGTGCAGGTGCACTAGCAGATGATGAAGCAAGTTCCTTTTGCTTTTGCTAAAAGGACGAACGGATCACATTACTTCTTTTTTTTCCGAACTCACTCCCTAACTTAGCTTTCTTGTTCCTAAACTCCTCCATATCCCTCAGCTTCTCTTCCTCAACCTGCTGCACATAAACCATCAACCTTGTTATGTCCATGTCCCCTATTAACATAGTTTCCTAGCCCTCTTTGCTTGACATGCGGGACAACCCAGCAACAAATAGACTCATCCTGCTCCTCATATCCACAACCATCTCCGGAGCATACCGGTAAAGTTGGGTGAACTTCAAACTATACTCATGAACACTTAGTGAATCCTGCCTAAGGGTAAGGAACTCTCGTACCTTAGCCTCTCTCAATTCTCAGGGAAAGAAGTACCCCAAAAAAGCTTCCTAAAACATAGCCCAACTCAAAATTGGTGCACCCTCAGCTCTACCCTTCTTCCACTGGTCAAACCAAGTCCTAGCAACATTCTTCAGTAGATATACAACTAGTTCCACTCGCTCAGCATCGGCAACGTGCATTACCTTAAATACCTTGTGTAGTTC
Source organism: Solanum piurae (assembly GCA_029582685.1). Classification (NCBI taxonomy): domain Eukaryota; kingdom Viridiplantae; phylum Streptophyta; class Magnoliopsida; order Solanales; family Solanaceae; genus Solanum; species Solanum piurae. Next base: position 16,868 of record JAJOOO010079490.1, read on the forward strand.
CTCAACAAAATTTTCTGGATCCTCAGTAATGCTTGAACCAATGAAATTTGGAGGATTCATCCTCAAGAACTTGCGGATCCTCGAAGTATCAGCCTCTTCCTGTCGATCCCATCTTTGTTGCCCAACCTGGTTGGTCACAGCTTGACTTAGCATTTGGATTGCTTCCCAAAATTCAGCATTGTTGACCTCTCCTTGGGGTTGCACTTCTAGTGCATTAGGTACCCCTTGCCCCTCAACGTTCCTCCTAGTAGGACGAACTCAGATAGTTGATGTTTACATAATCAATACATAACTTCCAATGCAAGTATCTACGATCTTACAATAGTATAATAACCCAACCAAGGGTTGGGATCATTCCCACAGGGAGTGGTTTTGAGAATTAGTAGAAAAATAAAACTTAGTTCTAATTAGTCATAGCTGAAAACATTAACAATTAAAAACATTGTAAATTAAAGAGGGACACAAGAGTGTCAATTAACAATGACGGTTTTGTCACAAGTAAGAAAAGTAGTGAAAATACAAAAATTACTAATTGAGGAGATGGAATTCTTGGGATGTGATAGGAATACGGGATAGACTAAATCATTGGGTACATGTATTTGGTAGTGAATCCATTGAAGAGTTGTTAATAGGCTAATTCTATCAAAATATAGCCCTAAATGAGTCCAAATTGTGGACTCATCAATAGCTCTTCGTGGAGGCCTGATCAACTGAAAGACACACACAAGCACGAGTTAGAATAAAACTTTATAGAGGTTAACTCTATCGCAAGAAATGAATATGAAAGAAGTGAAACAGTTCCTAAATATTGCAGCCTCCTAATTATAGAAGTGGCGCGCTTCACACCGATAACTAGGACTCTACAGACACGGCTTCATAGACTCCCTAGGACTCTTAAACTTTGTCCTATGATACCAAATTTGTCACACCCTGAGCCTACACCTTGGGCGGGACTGGCACACGAGAACCATTGCTAGCCCCAAGCGAACCCTTGGACTGGCTTAACTCATAGCGGAAGACTTAACAACAAGAAAACAGTCTCAAGATATAAACTCAGGCAATAACTTAAAGAGATATTAGACTTAGCCAAAATGGCAACTTAAGTCGTAACGTATACAACTGAAAATGAAAAGACTAAAGAACTATAACTACTCGTTTATGAAGCCTCTAAAACAAAGAGAGATGTCAGAAAAAGAGTTCTGATCATCCTAACAACTAAAGTATTGAATCAATGAAAAAGGGGTCCTCCAAATAGCAAAGAGGCTCACCAACTGACTCTGAGTGCTCAACTAGATCAATAAGGCACTGGATGTTGATCATGGTTACCTGTATCTGCATCATTTTATGATGCAGGCCAAATGGCATCAGTACATTGAATGTACGAGTATGCGAAGGGAAAACTAAACATTCCATAAGCTTGAAAGGAATATGAAAGGAACACTTACCTTGGTTTTACTCAACTCAAATGCGAAGTAAAAACAACAATAAGGGTGCAGTTTAAACAAAGCATTTAAAACAGTAGGTGATAAATCAATGTATTAAAGAGATATAGTAACAACTCAGTTTATTCATATAATAAAGTAATATAATACTGTTGGAGTTTCTCTAACCGACAACCACCACTATGAGCTAAAGTGATGATACAACATCTCGCCCACGCTGCCAGAACTGTCATATACCTTGTCGTGATATAGAATGCCTCAACTAGTGGATCAACTAGTCTATGCTAAAAATCACTAAGGAATCATCTAAAAAGTATGATCCTTTCTACCCATGATGGCTACATGGTTTATAGAGACTTGAGTTATTATGAACTTGTCCCTATATCGGTGCTCAATACTACTCCCAAATATATACTCATCTCATATGTTTTAAAAACAAAACTTTTTTTGTGATTTGAGATAATTACTCAAAAATTAGCTTAAAGGCTCTCTTGGAAATCGGTGTTTCCTCTCTTGTTTAAATGTGAAAACATTTCAACTCTTGGAAATACTTAGTTCCCATATAATATTTTGAAGAAATGAACTTTACTCTTACTCTTTACTCAACTCAAAACGCAAGCCTTAAAACAAAGTTAAAACGTTTGTAAAAAACTTTTGGAAAACTCTATGAACTTCTCTTGACTTGACTCTTAACTTTCCTTGAATTGAATTATGGATTCAAGGTTCATGATCTCATGTTTATGGATGATTTGATGATGTTTAGACGTACCTTAAAGTGTAGAAATCAACTAGAAAACATAGGTACGTTGCTAGGAAACTAGTACGGAAAGAAGTGGGAAAAGGTGGAAGAACAGGCGTCCCTGGCGCTGAGCGCCACTGGGCGCCAGAGGGTGAAGTTCAGAACTTGTGTTGGGGCGCTCTGGCTGGTGCAGAGCCCCAGAGCCCAAATTTCAGAACCCTTTTTGGGGCACTCTGAGAGGCGCAACGCCCAAGCCCCCTCACCAGAAAAATCCCAAATTTTCTTGTTCGTTTTTCAACTCTAAACCCTCTATATTCAATTGGTTCTTTCCCCAAACACTTAGAATCGAATATATCATCAATATATGTAAGATTCTACTCGAAATAACACCTAATCTCATGAATCAAACTCAAGAAACTTCTCAACAAATTCAACAATAAGAACCCACAAGAACTTAAACGAATTTCATCAAGAACTCAATCTTTTCTTTCAAAAGCACAATTACGCTGAATTGAATCATGATTGATGCGTGGGTGAACTAACCCAAAGCTATATGATCTCACATATCTCGTAGGGATCACCCCTTAAAGAAATTCACGACATTAGCTTCAAGAACTTGACGATTCATTACTTTCTCTTCTCTTGTCTCCTCTTCTTTTATCTTCTCTCAAAATCCTAACTCAAATTCCAAAAGCGTAAACTAACCAAATTCAGTTTAAACCCCTAAGTAATTACCAAAAATGAAATAATTTAATTGGGTATGGAAAAGACCAAAATACCCTTCCAAAATCCGGTTTTGAGTTTCCATATCTAGACAACCCAACTTCAAATGAACATATCTCATTCATACGAACTCAGAATTGAGCAAACTCATGGCGTTAAAAAGATAATTCAAAGATCATTCCTACGGTATCTGGTAGAACATCTAACTCATCCTGAGCTAGGAGTTATGGTCGTTTGAAGTTGATCCAATACTCAAAACTAACATAACTTAACCAATTTTTTTCCAGATTTTTCATTCTTTCCTAAAAATGACTCTTTCTAATTCTTGCTCTTTCTATTTCTTTAAAATAGCGAGATGTTACAGACATGAATAATAACTCAAAGATCTCAAAGCATAATATAGTGCAACTCGTAATCAGAAATTTAAAATTCATAAACAATAACTCAACTCATATAAGAGATTCTCAAAAGTAAGGGTATAACCCAAGATTTAACTCTTACTGATTGAATTGAGTTATAGGGCATGAGGACAAACTCATTCCATCACTATGAATAGCCCTACATACCTAGAAGAACAAAGTTCTTGAAGAAGTTTGAAGAAGAACTTGATTGGAAACTTTGAAACCCTAGTTATTGTCCTCCTCGGAGTTTTCTTTTTGAGTTGGGAAGTTGAGACCGTAAAATAAAAGAAAACTAAGTATTTAGTGCAATATATTCCCCTAATTGAAGTTAAAATGTTATGGATTGGGCTTAGGAAAAGTGGAAAAAGACAAAAGAAATCTCACTTTAAAAGTTGTTGAAAATCTTCCACGTGGCTATCTACGGTTCCTGGTTTTGATCTATGGACTATAGATCATATTCGTGGAATTCATATTGAAGTTTAAAGCCTTGAATTTCATTTTAGGGGTCCAAACAACGACCCATAGAAGTTTCTATGGACTGTAGATCCAGTCCATAGAATTAATATTGAATTTTAAGGCATAGAAGTTCAACCTACGGGTCCAAACTACGGCCCGTAGAAGTTTCTACAACCCCTAGATGGGTCTGTAGGAATTGAACCTCAAAATTTGACTCTCTGAAGTTTTTGCACGAGTTTACAGCACAGGGCGTAGCTCTTTCTACGGCTCGTGGAAGTGACACGTAGGTCACTGACTCATAAAACTCTGTTGTGGTAGTCTTTGGTGAAACGGTCATAACTTTTTACTCCGAATTCAAAATGAGGCAAACTTAGTGGAGTTTGAAAGAAAGCTCATAGAAATGTAATTTGATAGGTCATGGGCCACCTAATTCATTATGTTCCGAGATATATGATAGTTTAATGTTGACCTAAGTAGAATCATATATCAAAACTTAATCGGTTAGGAAACTTTCAACTCAACGTTGTGCTAGGAGATTCTACTGACCTTAATTCATATCCAAATTCATTCCAACACTAAAGAATTAACCTTAACACCTAAGAACAATTTAAGAATCACCCGATACGACCTTTTTCGCAAATGAAGAATGATTCTGATCTTAGCTTAGAAATTTGCAGGGTGTTACACTTAAGTTTGATGAGTTAAATAGGTCTAATTTTTTTTTGGTAATTAGACTAATTGTACTAACCACTAAGTGAAATCATTTCAAAACAACAGGCTTAATATCAATTTGTTTAACATAAGGACTCATCGAATCATGAAGAGCATACATGATCATTGAAAAGGAAAATTATGTACTTTATTTCTTATCCTAGTAGGAGATCTTACGCAAGCCGTGTAGACAATCTCCTTTGCAATTGTCACTAACCCATCGTCTAATAATTTTTAAGATGATGATTTAATGACATGGCATGTCAAATAAAATAGAAGGAGATTTTTGTGGTACTTAGTATTTTTTTTTTGAGAAAAATAATAATAGTCTAGTGATATTACTGCCTTTAAGAAAATTAAATTAAATTGTATATGTACTTTTAAAATATGAGTGACTAATTAGGAAAATAATATAATGTAGTATCGAAAATAATTCCTAAGAAAATTCCTTCTTAATAAACTAATCTATTTTGTAAAAAAACAATGATCAAGATTATAATTTTGGTTAAATGGATTGAATAACTCTACTATGAAGAAAGAAAAAAGGAGGCTTAAATGACATGGCACATCAGCTATGAGAGAAAGAGATTTTTAAAGTGTTAAGAATATTATTATTTTTTAGGAAAAATAGTGATATTTAAGTGATTTTGTCCTAAATGAAACAAAAGTGATATTTAAAGATAATTATCAAAACTTGAGTGACATTTAGAAAATTAATTATTCTTTATATTAGGCTTTAATTTTCTTACTTTTATGTACTTCTGTTTTTTTCCTTCAAACCAAGCTTTGATGTTTGTTTTTCTATGTTTTGTTTTACATGTTCAACTTTTAATTTTCTTCCTTTTATGCACTACTTCTTTCTCCCGTTGATGGCAAATTTTGAGATTTTTTTTTATGATTTTGTTCTCTATGCTCAAATTTTAATTTTATTCCTTTTATGCACTCCTTCTTTCTCCCGTTCAAGCCAAATTTTGATATTTTTTTAATGATTTTGTTCTCTCTGCTCAGCTTTTAATTTTCTTCCTTTTATGCGCTCCTTCTTTCTCCCGTTCAAGCCAAATTTTGAGATTGTTTTTAATGATTTTGTTCTCTATGCTCAACATTTAAGTTTCTTCCTTTTATGCGCTCCTTCTTTCTCTCGTTCAAGCCAAATTTTGAGATTTTTTTTATGATTTTGTTCTCTATGCTCAACTTTTAATTTTCTTCCTTTTATATAGGGAAAAGGGTTTGAAAAATACTCCAACTTTGGCCGAAATTGTTGTTATAATACCAAACTTTATGGAGGACCTTTTACGCCCTGCACTATTTAATAGTGTATTTTAAAAGTATATATGTGCCCACGTGGACACGACACGTTACTATTTATAATGATGCAATAGTTATGATGTCCACGGGGGCACATATATACCTTTAAAATACACTATCAAATAGTTCGGGGGGGGGGTAAAAGGTCCTTTCAGTAGTTCGGTATTGTTATAGCAATTTCGGTCAAAACTCAGATATATTTCAGACTTTTTTCCCTTTTATATACTTCTATTTTTTCCTTATTAATTCAAATCAAGTTGTGAGAAAATATATTTATTTATCATGACTCTTTTCATATATTTTAGGAGTCTTTAATTATACACATATCTCATATATTTTATGAGTCAATATTATAAAGATAATTAAATAAGTTGCAGAGTCTCTTAATAAAGCATAAAAACTTCAATTAACATTTTTAAGAACATTTTTACTTAAATGTAACATAGATACTTGTAAAAAATAATCTAAATAGTGTCCTACCACTTCCAATCATTTTCTTGTTCACAAGTGTTCTTATTTTACTCTAAACATTAAAATATACTTATTTTTTTATGACTATTGAAATGAAGTGTTAGATATAATTGTCACCAAACGAACAATGAAAGTACGTACAACTGATCTACAAAGAAACTCTTATAAAATACTTAGTGCTTCTAATCTCTCTTGAAAATAAAGGATATAATTGATATATAACAAATAACAAAGTAACTTATAAGTGCTAACAAAGTATATAATCAAATTTAATATCTTAATTTTTGTTGTTAGCTAGAGTGAAACAAAGAATATTATTGGAACCATTAAAAAGAAGTGAAACCATTTCAATCAAAAAAATTAATTAGGCAGTCACATTGAATATAACACATTACTTGTTTTAACCAATAGATATCCGTAATTCTCTTATTAGCTTTTTTAACTAGAAATCTTCTGTTCTTTGACCAACTTATTCAAGCACATAAATTTATTTGTTAATAATTTTGATAAGCTCTTATTTTTGGGCCACCTTAAGGCAAAAAGCTTTTATATTACACATATCATTCGAGTAAAGCATTAAATATAGAAAGGTCTCAGGTTAAATAAAAAGAACTTGTATCATTTAATAACTCTCAAAATCTTATCTTTGGTTCAAATCAAATTTCAAATGGAAACTGGAAAACATAAAAGTTAAATACATTTATCAAAAAAAAAAAAAGAAGATAAAAATGCAGATTATTTGGCCACAAAAAAAAAAGCAAATAGAATAACATAACAATTAAAATTCAAAAGTCAATACATGCCGCATGATTATAGCCAAATTCCAGACAAAACAATAAGAATTAAAAGAAATATCAAAATAATAAAATAGAAAGTTAATGAATAATATTTTTACGAAAAACTCTAGAACAATGAACGTATAAAACGCAATCCGACACTATTTGGCCTTCTTTCAGGAGTTGTAGATCGTATCACCTTTAGCTGGTAACTAGCAAAGAAGTTATCTCCTATCAACGTATATAGTTGAGGGCAAACCGAGGGTTTACCCGCAACTTCTGTCCATGAATCCTCTTTCTCATGGTTACGGGACTAAAGCGATCGACTCTTGTGCTATGGTTTAATATATGTGTCAAAGAGCGGATTCTCTTACAGCGGATACAGGGCATACCTTTTTCCTAAAGAGTCCTCACATGGTCAGTGAAGGCCCAACACAATAATTTATGTTGATGTTAATTTTTCAATAATTTAAAATAATAATAGAAAAATTAAGAACTTATCATCAAGGAAATATCAATGTAGAAGACTAATTGAAAATTTATTTATGATTTATTTTACTTTGTCGATTATTATAGAAAACTCATTAATTTATGAATTCACATCTAAAAGATTGAAAACCAAAAAGAGAAAAATTGAAATAAGAAGAATAAAAACGTATAGGTGAAAAACATATTGTTGTCATATTTGTATATACGTACTACATAGAGTACATTACACATGTTCTTAATGAGTGACAAAAACTAACTAAGTAACCATAAAATAATTAATAATTACAATATTACCTTCCATTGTATTTTCGACCTACTTTCGTTAAATAGCTAAATGAATCTTTTAAAAAAAAATAAAGAAGTCCCTATTTGAAGTCAAAAATTATTTATTTTATCCTCTCGATCTATCTTTAAAAAAATAAAATTATAAATCAACTTTGTAAAAAATTAAAAGTAATGTATTATCCAAATTTCATTTCGTTCATTTTTAAACGTTTATCATAATATGAAATGGAGATTTGATCAATGGTTCTTGTGCTCAATTTCTACGTTGTATGACTATTGTTTATTGATAATCAAATGCTTAGTAAGAATAAATTACTAATAAAGCAATACAATGTTAAAACAAGATAAAAATATGTACTCCCTCCGTCCCATTTTATGTGGCAACATTTGACCGGGCACGAAGTTTAATAAATAGATAAAAACTTTGAAATGTTTACCAAATTGCCCTTCAAAAAAATAGACTTATTTTTCTCTCTCCTAATAAATGTATTAGAGTACTCTTTTCAAGATTAAGTGGGACCAACAAGGGTAAAAGAGGAATTATACCTTTAAATACTTACCAAATAAGGAAATGTGACATTCTTTTTGGGACTGACCAAAAAGGAAATGTTGCCACATAAAATGGGACGGAGGGAGTATGTTTTTTTGATAAGGTATAATCAACCCAAAAAGACACATATATTTTTCTTTTGATAAATTATTATGTTGTCAACTTAAATTATTGATACCATTTCTATGAGAATTGATGAGTCTGAGATTTTCACTCATTTGAGGTATTTTTAGTTCAACAAATAGTGTCCTCATTGCATATTTATGTCCTTATATGATGATATTTTGATGTTTTGCATCTATGAAGGTTAAAGGACAAGGTAAGGAAATGCAAAAAAGGCCAAAAACATTGAAAAGAGTGAAAACTCCCAATTGAGGACCGCCTAGTACAAGAGCGGATCGCCCAAAGTGATTGGACCTTGCCTAAAGTGACCGTGATAACTTATGAGAATATTAAAGGTCGGTGAAGACAGGCACAAGCGGTGATTCACTGAAGCAGTTAGGCGAAGTGAAAGTCCATCACCTATAGTGACAAGAGACTAGACCAAATTGAAGGCTAAAATAAGAGAATAAGGTGGTCATCAGTGATTCACCGAATGTGAAAGGTTGACTCAATCGAGTTCGCCAAGCGAGATTCAAACACCTGAAGTCAAGAAAGTGCAAGCTAAAAAACATAATGGAGATCTGCCGATCAAGTAGGCATGCCTGACTAATGTCACCTTATAGTCGCACTTGGAATTTTGGATTAATTTTTGGGGAAGTTATAAATATCCAAAAGGAAAGAGAAAATGTAGCTTTTTGATATTGAGAAAACAGAGAGTTTTGGGGTTTTGAACAATCTTGTTATTGACTATTGAAGGTTCAATTCAAAGTGGATGTTGAAGATTATTGCTAATTATCAACACTTTGATGACTGAAAATATAATTGATATAATTTATTTCCCTTTATGATGTTTGGCTAAAACCCCAATTTTAGGGGTGTGATTATGGAGTTGGGTATTAATTTAATTTAGTGGGTCTAGTGTCTTGCTCTGTTTTTCTGTTATTTATTCATAGATTTGAGCTATCAAGCATGAGGTCAATTTATGGGTTAAAATTGCAAACTTAATCCTAGCATTGATCTTCGATTGATGCTTGAAAGAGATTAATTGAAGTGGTTAAATAGCTTAATACTTGTGAATTGGGTTTGTATTGTTGTACTTTATTCGAAAGAGAAATTGTAGTTTCGATTCTAATTGTCAAATATACTCGAAAGAGAGATTTTAGTAAGGTATTCAGTTGATTTGTATTTTGCATGGATGATACCGAAAGAAGATTCTATAATATGATGCATTGAGATCGAAAGAAGAATTGTGTCGTTGACGATTACCCAGCCTATCCATGCTTGTCTAGCATTATTAAGCAAGCACTTGTACCTCTATTTGATGTTCATACCAACTCTCACACCCCTAGATCATCTTTTACTTGCTTAAACCCTATTTTTAGTTGAATTTTGATAATTGATTCCAAAATCATTTTCTTAAATTTGGTGGGATCTCCACCCATTTGTCCTAATTGATACAATGAATTGGTTTGCATTTTTAATTTCCTCTTTGAATTCTTACTTTTAGATCACTCCCTGTGGAATTCGACCCCAACTTTATTGTTTGGTATTTATATTGCTAGTGATCGCTTACTCAATTAATTGTTTTTTGTGAGTAATTTGAGAATTATTAAAAATAGCGTTGTAGCTGGGAGCGGTAGCTAAAAATTCAATTTGTGAAGTTAATGTTGAACTTATTTGTTTGTAGTAGAATACATTTTTGTTTGGTGTTGTTTTACCCCGTTTAAAGGTGAAAAATATGAGTATAAATGGAAGTGACGATGCTAGACGGTATGAGCAAAATGATAACATTGTAGATATTGATGACATGCATGTTAATGTCGTCAAGAGTATTGGAACAATCCGGTCACCTCCCATTGATGGGAGAGCTATGTTTCATGTAACTGGAATGATGTTGCAATCACTCCAAATGCAAGGGATATTCGGAGGTCTTGCTCATAAAGACCCAGATGAGAATCTTAGGAACTCTGTGGATGTTTGTAGACCTTTCGCCTTTAAGAATATTTCTCAAGAATCCATTCGTTTAAGGTTGTTTCCTTTTTCCTTAACAGAAGAAGCAACCAATTGGTTGGCTGAATTACCACAAAATTCAATAACTTTGTGGAAGGAACTAACATAAGTGTTCTTTGAAAGATTTTTCCCTCATTCGAAGATGGTGAAACTTAGAGATAACATCCAAAATTTCAAGAGAGCGGATAGAAAGCCTCTCCATGAAACTTGGTTGCGATTCCAAAAGTTATTATTGTAATTCCTGACACATGGTGTTTCAGACTACTTGTTTTTGCAATATTTCTATCGTAGCCATGATACAATTAACAAAGGGTTAGCTGACCAACTCATTCAATTAGGATTAATGGGACAACCATTTGATATGGCAACAATGTTACTTGATGACATGACCAAGATAAATCGAGCATGGCATACTAGGGAAGACCAATTGTCTTCTCTATAGTTGGGTATGAGCAAGGAACAAATGGAAAAAAACAAGAGTGTAATGAGAACATGGCCAATATGATGACCCAACTTGATTTGTTATCTTAACATGTCATGGAAGTGGATTCAAATCAGTGAACTCAATTATGGTGTGAGCAGTAGGCAATGCTCGGATGATGCAAATTTTGAGGCATTATAAAATGAAGAAGTGCTATACTTGGGGAACCAAATGAGGGGTTCTCATCCGAACTATCCTAGACTGGGTGGGAACCAAGGTTAGACTAAAAATAGGGATAATGGTTGGAGAGATTAGCGAGACAGAGGAGGAAATTGAAGGGATCATTACGCTGACAAAGATAGGTTAATACCACCTAATGATCGTCCCAAACCCAAAGAGCAAGCGTGATCGGAAGGAAATTGAACTGATGATATGTTGACTAGGATCTTTAACAAAGTTGAAGGTTCTGACAAAGTGCTGAAAGATTTGAAAAATGATTTCTTCACTTTGACTCAAATGGTTACTTTCCACTCCTTGTCAATTAAATCGTCGAAAACTCAACTGTGTCAAATCTCCGCTTATTTAAATCCAAGGCAAAAAGGAACGTTGCCTAGTGAAACCATCCGCAACCCCAAGAATGATGTTTGATGAGTAAGAACTAGTCGTGCGACGATGTTAAATACGGTGTTTCTTAGGAGGTAACCCAAGGTTACTTTATTGCTTTCAATAACATGTATTGTGAGTGCAGGTTGAAATGAAGTCAAGAGTTGAAAAGGACAACGTCGGTGATGCAAATCCTCCCTTTTTGTTCGAAGAACCCTTGCCTATTGAGTTTGGTTTTCGAGTTCAAAACTCTTGTTTTTACCTGCAAAATGTGCTTATTGTTGTGTTACATATTGATTTTGTTAGTTTGATGTGTGAATAATATGTGTATGCATTAAATTGGCTGATTGAATCTTCCCATGAGTTAAAATTGTTGATTTTGTGCCCAAATTGCAAAAAATTAATTGTTGGGTTGTTAGTTGAAAATTGATTGATGAATATTGTGGGTCTTGCATTAATTTTACTTGGGAGAAGTCTGATTAGCCAAGTGTTGTCCAATAGGCTTGAATTTTCTCAATGAGAGATAAATTGACGTCTTTCTTAAGCACAAATCATAAATTTAGCAATATTTTGTTGATTTTGGGGGAAGTCTGAGTACCCGGGTGTAAGAATTGGTCTATGTGTAGCATGTTAATATGGTTGGGTGTTGGATGTTGTCAAATTTTGTGCTTAAATTGAAAATTAGTTGTTGGCTTAAATTACCTGTTCGGCAAGCGTGTCTTATCCCACCAAGGTGATAAGGCGAATCACTGAGTAAGTCTCAGATCACCTTTTTGCCTAGGTACTATCACTTTCGGTGAGCTTGTCTTAGCTCGCCTAACCATCTAAAAAAATCACCAATTTGGAGTTGACATCGTCCAGCATGCCTAAATTTGAACTGTTTAACACTGTCACTTTTGGCGAGCTTGTCTTAGCTCGCCGAACCAGCTTGGAAAATCGCTGAGTTGGAGTTGACATGGCCATTCATGCTTGAGTGAAAATATTTTTTATCCTGACGACTTCGGTGAGCTCATCTGAGCTCGCCTAACCTGTTAGATGAATCGCCTACCCATTCAGTGAGCCTCAAGAAACTCGTTTCAACTGTGCTTTTTTGTGCAATTATTTTCAACCAACCTTCACTCGATGTTTGCTTTGAAATGTTATTCTTTACAGGAAAATGGCCAAAACTAAAGGTCAAGAGACTAGAAGGACATCTCTTTCTGACTCTGACTCTCTTCCTCCACCTTTACACAAAAATCAAAAAAGGGTGGTCGTCAATGAGCCCTCAGAACAACAACAAGTCACTCTGCGCACTTCTAAAAGTGTGAGTGAAAGGAAATAGAAGAAGTTGTTGAGGCTACTAGTAAAGGGGAGAGGGCCTTAGTTGATGCACCCACATCTTCATCATCCAACCCTAAGGAGCCCCTACTAAAATTCCCTTGGACTAATGATGAGGGTGACAATGCAGCAGAGAGTACACTGGCACTTAGAGGTGAAGAAGGTTGTATCAAATAATAGGAGCGCAATTCACTCCAAATTGATGTAGGTCCCAATGCAAATGTTACTTCAAGGGTATTTCTGGTCATCGCTCCAAGGGCCCTCAACAGGTTAAAAGCAGCTGGGGAGCATACTATTTTAACGGAGTGTAGATTGTCCACGGATGGGTCATGAGTGACTACCTCGCCATCTGGGACACTATCAAATTCAACAAGTTTGAGCAGTTCACTAGAGCTCAACCACTATATCTCCTTGAATGGATTTGGGAGTTCTATTGTGCCTATGCGAAAGCATTGCCCAAGAAGAGAAAATGGGTGGTTTGGAAGCCTTTGAAGGAAGTTGAAGTTCAAGGTAATATAATACAGTGTGGCCGAGCAACGATAAATAATGTTTTTAGAATGGTTGGTAACAAAAAGAATTTGAACAAGCTTCGGATAAAGCATAAGTAGATAAGTTGAAGGGGTGGCTGGCACCCTTAATTTTAGACATTACTCCACCGTGGTTGGCTGATGAGGTGAATATTGTAAAGAAGAATATCAATATTATGGCTCATTTTTTGTTTGGATTATAACAACCTCATGCTTCAAAAAACGAGTCAATCATCCGACACCCAAATGTAGTCTTGGTAGGTACAACCATTGATCGGGAGGAGATACACGTGGGCTAAATTATTGAAGAAGAGATGCTCATGCAAGCTATGCAAGAGCAAACTTCACTTCAATTCCCTGTCTTGATCACTTAGTTATGTGAGGCAACTGGAGTCTCATTTAGAGAGAGGACAGATGTTAGAGTGACCCCACCTCATCCAATGATATTAGGAGGATCGAGGCCGATTACTTGAAATATGACGCGTCCAAAAGGGAGCCGCCACCACCTGACACCACACCGATAGTGGATCTTACTACCTTAGTGTCAGACGATGCTCATCCCCCTCCTACTACTGTGGAGTACTCAGGTATCCTTCATAATTCGTTTGTGCCTTCTAGATCTGTTGCACCTCCCCTATATCCCGGCCTCCATTGACACATGTCTTGATCTATCAGATGGGCAACTTTTCCCATTAAGTGGATGTTAGGGCGTCTCACCTTGAGAGGGAGGTGCCTAAGATGATTACTGCGCTATTGAGGCTGTCCTATCCCCTATGCAGGCTGAGGTTGTGAGCAATCAAGCTACGTTGGCTTCCTATAGGGAGAGGTTAGATAACTCACTTCTACAATTGATGAGCGTGATAGGAGTGAGGGTATTTCTACTGCGTTGACTGAGTTGAGGAGTGATATAACTACTTTGAAGGATATATGTGGACCAGTTAAGGTCCACCAATTTTTCTATGTTGTGGGGTGAGGTACCCTTGCTCGAGAGGCCCACAACTTTACCTCCGACTAATTTTAGAGGAGATGGACCTTCTGGGCCAGCTGAGCAACTGCTAGCTGGTGAGTCTGAGCATATGAGAGATGGGGATGATGATGATTTAGCCACTGAATTGATGAGAATGAGTTTGTGAGGGTTGCGGTGAGTGTAGAGGCCTTAACAGAGCTATGGAGATTGGGGAGTCGATTGTGCACGCTACACTGGAGATATCTCGTCTGGAGATCTCTGATATTGGCACTAGTGGGATCTGTACTTTAGATTCCACACTTCCTCCTCTTGATGTGCTAGACATTAATGCCCTGGTTAATGCTATACTCTTGCATCATCATTTAGATGTGTCGAGTGCCTGAGGTGATTTTGCCCTTACTGAGCCACAGGGCCGGAGTTCTTCATATGCATAACCTGACAGGAGAACTTTTAACCCATCTCATTCCAGTACAATTATTTTAGCATTGAGGACACTACTAGTTTATTTTTGGTGGGGGTGAGGGCATCTGTGTCTATATTCCCCTTTTGATTGTATTTTGATACTTTAGCATTTTGGTTTTATGAAATTTGGTTGGTTTTGATTTCTTTTTTGTCTTTATATCAATTACCCCGTGATTTTTGGAGTAGTGAAATGATTGACGTTGCTTCTGTATTCATTGTTGATATTCAAGGATCGATTTTGTCTAATATCGATGTCATGGATAGTGCTTTTGATGAGAAATATGCTTTGTGTTGGTATTGCAAGAGGAAATTGGCGTTTCTTTACTTTTGAATGATCTTGTAGAATCTTGTGTTGACAAGATGCGTATTTATGTGATCCTTGCAATGAACATTACACACGAGCTTCTTAATTTTGTAGAGTTGTGTAAAGCGATTATGTTTGAAGTTTCGTGTGTGGTGAGATCCTACTTGAAAATATGCTTGTGGATTCGTAGATTTTTTCTTGATAGTCTAATTGTTTATCTTTGGTGAATGCAAGATATGACTGGGCATAAATTTTGAGAAGAAACCCAAATCTTTATACCTTTTGTGACTACGTTGTGAGAGTGTGGAACCATCTTAGCATCATTTGAGCCTATACCATTTGTTTTCAGCCTCATTGAAGCCTCTTGAACCAAATATGACCCTAACTTCTCACCCATAAATCCTTTTCTAAGCATTGGTTTATTTGAATAGTCAACTTAGGCAAAAAACCTAAGTTGGGGTATGAAAAGAAAGGAGTAAAGAAAGACAAGTGAAAAAGAATAAAGAAAAATGAAATTCAACCTTGATGGTTGTAGCAAAAAAAAAACAACCTCTCTTATCAAAAAAATTGATTAGCAAAAGCATGAAAATGGATTGAAAAAAAATTCTTGAAAAAATAAAAGGGGTTTCCAATGAGCTGAATGAAGAATTGAGGATTGAGTCTCCAATTAAAAAAACCTTGAGAAGAGGTAAATATGAGTACAACAATGATTTGAAAAGGTGAAGTCACTAAGCCAAATTGACCAAACAATTTGCCCTCAGTCCTATTACAAGCCTGAAAGACCCTTGAAATCTTGCTTAAACTAGGTTGTGTGATGATTGGAAAATATGGACAACTATGGGATGAAGCTTGCATGTATTTCTCTTTCGGATAGTGAGAGTTGCAATGATTCCTAACTTCTTTGTTT
>JAJOOO010079492.1:0-19270 GCA_029582685.1 Solanum piurae
CATTTTTTAAGTTGATATTATCTCTTTTATATTCTTGATCAGCAACAACCCTCTAATTTAATATATATTTGGGGTGCATACTGAATTTTGCTGCCAATATATATTTTCAAATATAATTGTAGGAAATGTTAAATAATATACGAGTAATTTGAGAATGAAAATTCTGAAATTTGACAAGCATTCAACTAAACTAGAATAATATGCTTTATAAAATTTATATGATAAAAAATGTTTGGAAAGGGGCGCAATTGGTCGATTCAATTACCTTTTACTCAAATAAATTATAATTCACTACACTCTGCATAGCTTTAAATCCACTCGTTCTGTATTCATTCTGTTATCATTCCTAATTTCAATTATGTTGATAAACTAATAATCCGAATGATATAAATTTATTGCATCCTATTTCATAAAGTAAATAATCACATTATAATTGTGATTTATTTCCCATCAAAGTCATATATATATATATAATACTTTCACCAAGCTAACACAAAAATACACTATTCGGAAACATCAGCCTTCAATGAGTTATGTTTCTAACTCTACATTTTAATCCTCTCGTTTAAGGAAAATCACCTCGTAAGATAAATATGTGATATATATTTATGATATAGTATTGTAATTTATTAAAAAAATACATGTTCATAGCTATAATTAAGATGTTATAGTAAATTTTTCTTTCCTTGCTCGCTCGCCTCCTCTTCTCTCAGCAATATAAATACAAATGGTAGCAATTAATGATATAAATATAAATATAAATTAAATACACATTGTAACACATAAATATAATTACAAAGTAACAAGTGAGTATAAGTACAATTGGTTACGAAATAAAATATTGATACAATTGTATGTGTTATTACACTTGATACAATAGATTTTGTAAGTGAATACATAGTCATTGATATAGATCAATTGTATTTGTGATACAACTATCGACCAGATATATAAATCAATTGTATCACTTTCTCCTCTATCCACTCTCTCTAGATTTCACTCGCCTCTCTCCTTCCTCTCACCTTTTCTCCTAGCAGTAGCTAGTTTTTTCTTATACAATCAATTGCATTAATTGTATCGTGATGTAATTACTAATCAAATATACAAGTCAATAGTATCTCTCTTGCCTCTCTCCTCCCTCCCTTAATCTCGCTCGTCTTTTTCCTCCTTCTTGCGTGTAGCTATGAATCATAATTAAACAAGTTATAACTATAAATCTCTAATTAAATCCAAATTATAATCATATTTTGACGTTCCTTCTTTAATCTTATAAGGGGAACTTGCATAAATACACTATATTAAGAAAATATTTACCATTTATAGCAATAAAAAAAATTCACTTGGAGACTTATAATACAACTTTACTATATACAGAAAAGACATAAAATAACACATGAATTTGTCCCAAAATTTCAAAAAGACACCTTAACTATGAGGGCTTCTTATTACTCCCTCAAATAATTTTGAACTGATCAATGCTAGATTTTTAAGAACAAATATTATCACGCACCAATCATTACGTGACATGTGTCAATTTATTTTTTTTCATTTTAAGTTTTTCTTTTATATCCTTTTCTTTCTTAATTTTTTTTTTCTCTTATGTTTTGACTTACTCTTTTTTTTCTACTTTAATTTTGAATTCACCTTAAATTTCATTTCCTCTCTCAACCCCGCCACCCCCACCCCACCACGTTAGCTGACCGCCTGACCCATACCTCTTATCCATTTGTTGACTCCCAAATACTTCTGCCATCCATTTTTTAATTTAATATTGACCACTTTTTTTATGGATTGCCAATTATATAATTTAAATAATTTTTAAAAATATGTGACGACCATCTATTAGTTAAAATTTAATTACTTAATATAATTTACAAACGCACCTAATACCCACTTATTACTAATTAAATCCCAAATTAACTATATCTGCCCAAATTTCAATTATCCACCGATGGGATGCAAACACTTAAAAGCATAGTTAAAGTGTATTTTCAAAAAACCGAGATAACTTCAGATGTCACTTTATGTTTTTTCTCTTATATATATTACAAAGAACAATTATATAACACATATAATATAAATTTTATTGATGAATAATACATTTATCACACATTTTAATATACTTATAATACATTGTATCAATTTTTTTTACCAAATAAGCATTATATATTTTTTTAAATACTAATTATATATCTATATTGCATCCATAATTCACTTTTAATACTTAATACAAATTTATCATAATATTACTATATATAATAATAGATATAAAGCATCGCTAAAATCAATAGTTCTTTATTAATTCATCTTATAAATACATACCAAATTAAAGAGGTTCTTCTTTCTGGTTGCTCTGCTTCTTCTTCTTCCTTTCAATCTCACTATTAATGATTGCTCTTCTTTTTCTTCCTTTCGATTTCGCCATTAATGGATTTTCTGTTTCTTCTTTCTCCTTTCAATTTCGTCATTAATGAATGTTATTGCTTCTTCTTCTTCATTTCAATTTTGTCATTAATGATTGTTGCTGCTTCTTCTTCTTCTTCTTCATTCTTTTTCTTCTCCTTCGTCTTTTAAAAAAATAAAATTCAACATATTGAAAATTTGAATCGTTTCAAGCGAATTACATATCAAATGACTCAAAATATCAAGTGGATTTCATATCTAAATTTTAAGATTGTTTAGAGGCGATTTTGAGTTGATCGAGATTAAATTCATCAGTGTATACTTCAAGTATAGTCAGTGTATACTTCATGTGTAGTCAATGTATATTTCATATATAATTAAGCTATATTCAACTTTTTGAATGTATCATAATGTATATATTGTATAATTAGTGTATATTTCTATAACTTTTGACTAATTTTTAGGTAAATAAAAACATAATTATATTTTTATTATAAGCTAATTACTTTATTATATATTCATATTTAAAATAAGCCCAAAAATAATGTTTTATCATAATCATGTTAAGTACTTATTTAAACTAAATTCTGGAATGATATATTTCCTTACGGGGAAAACAGTTTAGTAATGTAGAATTGGATATAAAATAAATGAAGAAAAATTGGGGAAAGCTACCTATCATATCAACGGTTCACATCAAATTAAACGACTTTAATTTTATCGTATAAAAAATATATATATCACCTAATAATAATATATGCTTGCAATTATTGATTTTAATATATTTATTTATAAAGATACGTTAAGCTTTTAAAATAATAGTTGTCTTCGTCTCCGTTAGAAAGTGTTTTATCCGATAATAACAATCTAACTTAGTTATTGTCATCGTTTTTGTTAGAAAGTGTTTTATATCCAGTAAAATTTAATAGTCTTCCAGTTCAATTAAAACATACCAATAATGATGGTTAGATTTTACATGATTATAAAACGGTTGTCGTTCTCTGTTAGAAAGTGTTTTATACACAGTAAAATTTAATAGACTCTCCGTTCAAATCAAACATATTAATAATAACGATTAGATTATACCTGATAATAATAATAACATACCCAGTAAAGCTAATAAAACATACCAATAATAATAACAACGATAACATATTCAGTAAAACCTATATATTGAATAGCAGATACTAGATACGAGAGAGAAAACCAAAATAAACAAAGCTTGTAGTTTGTTTTAGATTACTTAATTTCAGGCTCTACGGTTAAAAAGATAGTCGTTGGACATAACTTGTACTCTCCTGATAGAAGTTTTAACCCTACATCTTGTACTGCGCCATTCACATCCACCTCCATTCTTTGCTGTGGAAAATCAGGTATGTTTTTGCTAATTCTGCAATTTTTCTTTTTCTCTTTCCATAATTCCTGCTAGAATTAGATAGAATTTCATGAATTGGTTATCTTTAAGTAGCAACAAATTTCAATCTTTTTGGCCAAAAAAGCAAATTGAATTGTTGTAGAGACGAAAAATTGGTTTAATTTTGACTTTTTCTTATTTGAATGACTAATTTGTTTTTTTGGGGTTTAATTCTGATGATTTTTGCTGGGTTTTTGTGTTACTGAAATAGAGATGGAACTGGGCAATGCAGACCAGGAAGAGTTGGAGAAAACCGTTTTTTTTACACCAATAACACCCTTCAAGTGCATGCCAGCAGCAACAGAATTTAACTCTGGCTTGAACAATTTTTGGTCCACAAATAGTTCATGTAAGTTATGAACATTGACAGGGTAAATATTTTTACTATTTGACCTGTTATAACTGCTGTAGTAATCGTTTTTATCAGGTTATCAATGGATGGTTATCTTAGAAACTGACCTATAAAATTGTAACCTAATCGTGTAAATATTCTTTTATATGGTCAATGCATAAGTTAATTTTAATATCATGGATTCAGTATGATGGATTTTTCATGTTTTATTGGCGTTTTTAGTAATTTCATGTAATTAACAATGAAGTAATTTGTTGAGCAGTCCTGTAAAATTCCATCTAATGTTCGTTAAGTACGTCCAGTATCTAGTGTAGCAACACTAAGGAGTAGTTTTTCAGATTCAAAAGAATTTAGTTGAGCTTAGTGATCATAGTTGAATATGAGTATATAACTGTAGCAATTACTACAATTGAACCTAATCCAAAATAAAGCTATGAAGTGAGAAAGGGAGGAAATCAGTAAGAATAAGGAATAGCATTTCAACCAAGTCACGCATTTACGATGCTCAGTCTAACAGAATAAGTAAAAGCATAACGGTGAACTATCTAACAGGAGTGATACTGCAAATAACAATGGAATCTCTGTAAAGATAATACTGCCGAACCTCATGGTACCATTTACTACAATAACCACTGGAAGAGTAGTATTGCAATGGTAGAACTAACGGAAATGCTGCACTTGGTTGCTTGATTTTACTTACTTGAGCATTAATTAAATAATGCTACTCATGCCTTTCTTCTCATTTTCTTTTCCCCCTGTATTTCTAATATTGGAATCACGAACTAACCATATCTGATGTACTTAAAAAATAATTGACGTAATTAGACACCAACTAAACCACTAACAATTTTCTAATGTCCAGATCTGCATTAAATTCAAGTCCACTTAACTTCTTACAAACATTTTTGCAGATAACAGCCAAAAAGAGGATGAGGAGGTTTCTGGTGTTATCGGAGGGAGGAGCGAATTTCTAAGTCAACATTTGGATGGTGGTTCTAAATCTGCGACGATGGCTCCTTCAACTCCTATGACGAAGGGTAACCCACGGAAGAAACAATGTGGTAGCGTAGACATGAATGAAAGACCACTGAAGAAACCAAGAATGAGAAAACATACACCCAAAATCTTTGATGAAAGTAAGCCCAAAAAGACTCCAAAGCCTAAGATAAAGCCTTCAATTCCAAAATCAGGTAACTCTAAGGCAAGTGCCAAGACAAAGAAGAAAATAGAAAAAGACTGCGACAAAGTTTCAGATGATTTATCAGGAGACACTTATATGCAAACACCTAATAGTAAGATTCCAGAAACTATTCCCGGATCTCTGGTCCTACAGGTTTCAACTCCTCAACTAGAAATTCTTGAGCATGCTATCCCAGCAATAAGTCCACCAGATCTTGAGCACGATATTCTTACAGATCTTGGACATGTTTCGAAGTCATGTAAACGATCTCTCCCTTTCAACTTGGAAAATGAGGATGATGTTTTATCCATAGGAGCAGCAGAAGTGATTAGAAATCATGTAACTCAAAGTTACAACAAAATCTTGACAAATCCATTGGACGGTTTTAATGAGCAGGCAGTTGATACAAATAGCTCCATTGGCTTAGAAGATAATTTAGAGGCAGAGTCCCAACCCAACCAAGGTAACCAACTTTCATTTGCATATAACGTCCATTTTTTTTTGTTTTTGCTGAAAATCTTTTAATTTTTAAAGAATTTTTGGAATTTATCTTTCTATTCAGAAAATTAACATTGGCACCATATCTGTGACAGGAAATGATCCTAGTATCTACCAGGATGACCAGAGAGCCTGTCAGCGTCATTTTCTGAAAGTTTATGAAAGGAGGAAAACTCAAATAGATTTGATGCCCTTGGCAGGAAATGAAGCTCACGTCTACCAGAACAATCATGGAACAATCAGCCCAAGTAGTTGTCGGGATCATTCTGTGAAAGTTTATAAAAGGAGGACAATAGGAAACAATGGTGCCTTGCCTTTGGCAGGAAATGAAACGACCTCCCAGAATGACCATAAATCCCAAGAAAAAGGTGGTTCTCGGCTGGATTTTCTGGAAAATTACAGGACATCAAATAACATCGGTACTACTGATTATGCAGACAAAGGCGGGAATGCATTGGATACTAATACAAAGAGCAAAGTGGCTTCAAAGAGCTCTTTTACAATTTGCAAGAGGGTTACCAGGAGAGATTTTGAAATTGTCAATGGTGCTAAAAATACATGTTTTTCAAGTATGAAATCGGGGCAGAAAGGAAAAGTTAGATCACATTTTGTTGTAAAGGTCCTACCTAACAAAAATCAAATTGCAGCTGCAATGGCTGATCCAGAATCTTTTGAGTGTGTGTTCAGCTTGTCCCCTATGGTTAAGTCTTGGAGGAGGAGATTAATCCATCCTAAGAGGACCAAGTCTGCTCACTGGGAAGAAAATACAGAACTAGAACCATTAACTTTGTCTGCTCGCAGGGAAGAAAATACAGAACTAGGACCAAGTCTGCCCATGAACGCCTTGACTTTGTCTCCACTAGTCACGTCCAAAAGAAAGAGATCTAAGAATTGCAAAAGATCAACTGCTATTCTAGATCTTCTCTGCCTAAAGTCAAATATAAGTGCAATCAATGGGTTTGAATCTTTTGTAGATAAGTGGTCTCAAATAAATGCTTGCAATGAAATTCAGGAATGCTCGCAACATGAAGGTTTGTGGACCCAAACAGATAAATCAGCTTGTGATGATATTGAAGAGTGCCCCCAACATGAAGATTTATTGCCTAGAACAAATAAATCAACTTGCAGTGAAATTCAGGAATACACACAACATGAGAATCTGCGGCCTAAAACAAAGCGTAATCTACTTGAGACATGCATTTTATCCTTTTTGTACTTATCATAATGTTTGTACTATATAACCTTGAATGAAATTTTGCAGGTTCAACAAAGATAACCACGGTTGCAGGACTTATTCAGATTTTTAAAAAAATAAAAATTTGTGATACGAGAACTTATAAAAAGAAAACAACAACCCATAAGAAAATAACCAGCAACAATGATGGCCAGCTTGTCTTGCGGAATCCTGATGGTTCAATGATTGTTCAAAAGCACAAAGCCAAAGAACTGCCCAAGGTTGATCTTGATAGGGAATCAGAGCGAGTGTGGGAACAACTCATAGAAAATGGTGGAATTGATGAGGACCCGGATGAAAAGAAGAATATATGGTGGAAGGAACAAAGAGAAGTATTTAAAGGAAGGGCAGCCTCATTCATTGCCCGCATGCGTCTTGTCTTAGGTACAACTCAAGCATTTCTCTTTTAAAAGTAATTCAATACTTCTATTCTTATGCTAAATTTTTATTATGCTAAAAATTTACAGGGAAAAGGACTTTTTCCCCATGGAAAGGGTCAGTGGTAGACTCTGTGGTTGGGGTTTACCTAACACAAAACGTGTCAGATTATCTTTCGAGGTAAACTTTATTGTGTTACATCCTCATTTTTTTCTCATTCGGTAGAGTGTAAACAATCTTGTTGTATCCCTATGCAGCAATGCCTTCATGCTTCTTGCTTCAGCGTTCCCACTTCAAAATAGTCAAGAAATGACTACACAACAAGAACAAGCTCTAGCGATTACACATGTACTTCCACATTCAGATGAAATTTTTGTTAATACATATGAATCATCTTCTAGAAATACGTCAGAATGTATGCAAGAAGAAATTATTGGAAATGAAAGTACATGTGGAAGTCAGTCTTCAGCCAATTCTGGTAACCCAGAAGTGATAACCTTTGCTAAGAGTTGCGATTTAGTAAATGAAACAGGTAATTTGCCCGACGAGATGTCGACAGAGAAAAATAAATTGCCAAAAAGAGAAATTGATTGGGATAGATTGAGGAAAGCCTATTCTACTGGAACATATACTGGTTCTACCGAAAGTAATAGGGATTCTGTTAATTGGGAAGCTGTTAGACATGCTGATGTTAAAATGATTTTTGAACCAATAAAATGTCGAGGACAGGGTAATGTTCTTGCTGCAAAAATTAAGGTACACTGGTTTGACTTCTCTCATTTTATTTATGATTTTACTTATGATGTACCGTAGAGTTGATTAATTGATCTCTTTACCTTACCCAGAAAAGAAACATAAGCAAAAAGAAAGATGTTACATTAATATGTCTACAATAATTGATAAAAATATTATATCCCTAATAGTTTCTGCTTTTTGTTTCCCTATTTTAATTCTTTTGAAAATAAAAACAAAAATAACAACGAACAATTAAAATTTGAAAAGAAAAATTACTACATTCCTAATGTCATAATGTATAAAGAAATAATAAAATTTCTAAATATCAGTTGTAACTTTGTAATAATAAGAGGACTCTTGCTGAACAAATAAAATTAATTATAACTTCAGATTTTGAAATAAAATTTGATAATATTGAAAAAAAGTTAGTGCATTCCTGTGTCATTATAAAAGAAAATTATAATTTTTTTAAAGACTTGAAAATGGTATGTAATTTTATATAATATACAAAAAAAATGATCATAAATAAAGTTTTTCCATTTTTTAGTTTTAGTTTAGGTTGTCAAAATTCTCATTAATTAGTACATAAACCTACCACGTTTTATTTTTTCTTGTTCCCATACATGTTTTTATTTTGTTTTCTATTTATGACGGTATTATATACTATTTTAAACTCAACTTTTCTAAATCAATTATTTTCTTTTGTCTATGAAAAGAATATTGAATGAATGAATCCTTAAAAGAATAACTTTATAGCTTTGCATCCAAAGAAATTAAAAGAGTGAATTTCAAATAAAACACATGAATTTTATTAAAGATATTTGTGATTTATTATTATGTTTTGGTAGAGGCCATTGATTGTATTGAGCCCTGGATCCAATATTTGAAATGTATAGGTTCCCATAATAACCTGAACTAGGTAATATAATAATACTAGGTTCAAATTCAAATATTTATGGATATATAATATATTTCTTAATATGTAATGAGTGTGTACCATATTGGGAGTAAGGTCTCTTAACCAATTAGTTGGCGCACTTTGCAGAATTTTCTTAATCGATTGTTTGAACATCATGGAAGCGTTGACCTTGAGTGGTTAAGAGATGTCCCGAAGGAGGATGTGAAGTAAGAATATAAATTATTTAGTCTAAGTTATGGTCATCATGATATTTAAAAGCTAAGATATCATAGAGCATTCTCTTATTGCGTTGCTTCTGTTCAGAGAATATTTGTTGAGTATTCCTGGGCTTGGGCCGAAGAGCACGGATTGCATTCGACTTTTGTCACTTCGACATCATTCCTTTCCTGTAAGTTTTCAGCATATAGTGGTTATCCACTTCCGTTGGGCCTTTGGAATCTCGACATACTGGATTTTTCTTATTTAACTATACTTTTGGTTGAAGGTTGACATAAATGTTGCTCGGATAGTAGTACGTCTAGGATGGGTCCCTTTGCAACCATTACCTGATGGGCTCCAAATGCATCTTTTGGAAAAGTATGTATTGAATAAATTCTATTTAGTGTTACTATGTTCGATCTAATATATATTAAGTGTTGATTTTATTTTCAATTAGGTTCCCCCTGGAGAGTTCCATACAAAAGTACCTTTGGCCACGTCTATGCGAACTTGATATGTCAACACTGTAAGCATTTCCATTTTCTCTAGAGCTTTCTTGTTCAATGGATTTGTTGTAACCTTTGATCCGAAGTAACTGAAAAATTGTTCTGGAAATTCTTCTGCTCATTAAGTTGGTATGCTTGGCAGATATGAATTGCATTATCACATGATCACATTCGGAAAGGTCAGATTTGCACTCAATAGTCAATGATACCATAATTTGATTAGTTTTATTATAACCATAAGAATTTTCTTCAATATCACACAGGTCTTCTGTACAAAGAAAAAGCCAAACTGTGATGCCTGCCCAATGAGAGCCGAATGCAGGCACTTTGCTAGTGCATTTGCAAGGTTTGCATCAGATTACTGCTCATAAAAATAAAATAATTTTTTTTTTTTTCAATTAAAATGATATCTAGGCCTCACAATAATCTGTTTATTGTATGAAATATCTGACATACCCATAAGACACTTGATTTTTTCGACATTGAATACTCAATATTCCAAGAAAAAGACAAATTCATCCTTGTGCATTATAATATTTATAAATTTTGCAATATGCAGTACTAGGCTTCGCCTCCCAGGACCACAACAGAAAGGAGAGGCTGACTCTAAGGAACCTGATAGAGTTGATGATGTCCCAAACATGTGTGTGTCGTTACCAAATTTGCTCCATTCTAGCGAAAGCTTCTCGCAGTCCAGCTTCCAGACTCAACAGTGTGAGCCTATCATAGAAATGCCAGAATCTCCAGAGCACAGACCTCTAGAATTACTGGAACAAGACATTGAAGACTTCTCTTATGAGGCGGAGCATGAGCAGGAGATTCCTACCATCAAACTCAACACTAAAGCGTTTGGAGAAAATATTGTGAACTTCATTGACAAGTCCAATAAAGACTTTAAAGAAATTGTGTTGAGCTTTGTTGATGAGATCAGTAAATTGCATAGTGATGAAGAAGTGTCCAAAGCCTTGGTTCTTTTGAATCCAAAATCTGCTGCACGTCCTGCTCGTAAACTGAAGACGGAGACTCGACTAAGGACTGAGCACTTAGTGTAAGTAATAGTAATACTTAATCCATCTTTCTGTGTACATGAAATATCTCAAGTTACTGAATTATATGCTTATTACATAAGTAAATAGTATGTCCCACATGTATATTGAACCCACACAATTGGTCTATTGCAGGTATGAGCTTCCAGATGATCATCCTCTTTTGAGTGGGGTAATCTCTTATACATCCTATTCTATCAAATTTTCTTCAATGCAACTATATTCATTGATGTTATTACTTTACAGTTTGAGAAACGGGAGCCTGATGACGATTGCCCTTACCTTCTTGCCATCAGCCAAACAGGTAAAAAAGTATTTGTCATTTGTGGATGCTTAGTATAAATGTTTCTATAAAAAATTCTCTTTTAATAATGTTTCTGGCCATACATAGTTTGAACTAACACTTATTTTGTAACTTCTAGAGCAAGATGTGTATAAACAGGAAAAAAATGGAAAAGATTCTAGCTCCAATGAATTAGAACTTTGTGATTCAGAGAAATGCTCGGACAGTACAAATTACTCCCCAAATGATCTAATAATCTATGGCACGATTTTGGTAAGTGAATCATGAGCGTTTCATTTCATAATTGTTTCCTAAGAGATTCTTTATTTGGATAGATACATATAACCATGAATTTACAGATTCCGTGTCGAACGGCAAATAGGGGAAGTTTTCCACTGAATGGGACTTACTTCCAGATCAACGAGGTAATCAGATCATGTGATTGTCTCCCCATAAAGTCGTTTGGGTAACTAGTTTGTTGTGTTACAGTCAACTCACAAATTAAAATTTTTGTATACCAGGTTTTCGCTGATCATGAGTCGAGCCTAAATCCAATTCCTGTTGCAAGGGCCTCCATATGGAATTTGAGTGTGACAACGTTATATTGCGGAACTTCAGTTTCGTCCATTGTTAAAGGTAAAAATTAATATTGTTGCTTGTTATATTTTACTTTTATATGATAATGTTTTAGCAGATTTGACTTCATATATACTGATATTACTCATAATATCAAACCAGGTTTGTCAACAAAGGACATTCAGAATTGTTTCTGGAAAGGTATGGATAATCTCTTTTGTAATATACAAAATTGAAAGAAAATATTTTCATTTTATGAGATTTTATACCTTCACATATCTTTTTTCTTAGGAATGTCTATACCTTCATAATCTGAACTTAATATACTAGATTAGGAGTGTCAAATGAGCGGGTTGGGTTGAAATAGAAATTGGGTTGGTTCCTAACCCGCCCAAGTTTACTTTGAGCTTAAATGGGCTTTAAAAGGGGTTGGGTCTTGATCCGCCCAATTTGACCTTCTAAATCTCAATAATTTTAATATATTCTTATTTAAGTTTTATAACCACAATTTGAATTTCAACTCATGAAATTTTTTAAAAAGAAGTTACACATGGATAGATAAATCCTAAAAGATATAAAATAAATAGTAATTCATACATTTGATATAGGAACATACATTACATCAATGCAAATAAAGAGTTTAGTCTTAAAACGGGTTGAAATTGGAGATTAAATTGGGCTCAATTAAGGATTCTCTTAAAATGGGCTAAGCCTTGAATGGGTTGAAATTGAACCCAATTCAAATTATCTTGAGCTCAACCCTTAAATTTCTGGG
The DNA here is from genome assembly GCA_029582685.1 of Solanum piurae. Classification (NCBI taxonomy): domain Eukaryota; kingdom Viridiplantae; phylum Streptophyta; class Magnoliopsida; order Solanales; family Solanaceae; genus Solanum; species Solanum piurae. The sequence goes on from JAJOOO010079492.1 coordinate 12,498, forward strand.
TGGGTTACCTATAATTGGGCTCATTTTTTACACCTCTATACTAGATAGAACTATGAAGAATGGTCAGAAGTCTAGTGAAAAAAATGAAAGTAAGTCTTGGCTAAAACAGATTGCACATTATATATGATCAACAACAAACCAAGTGTAATCCCATAAGCAAGGTTTGCGGAGGGTAGGATGTACGTTAATTTTACCCCCTACCTTTGCACATTTTACAAACTGTTCGAATCGAAGGTGTCATACGGAATCTAGCAAAGGAAATCCTAAACTATGATAAAATCAGAAACAAAAGAGAAATATATCATTAGATAATATTATAAAGTGGTTTGGTCAGCTTATCTACATCCATATGAAAGGAGATGAACAATTGAATAAAAGACTACAAAAATATCGAAAGAATAAGTACTCCCCAAAACATGACTCTCCAACCCTCAAGGCCTACATTGTGGCTCCCCTGGAACATGACTCTATAACCCGAAAGAACTATATGGGGGATATTGTAAAGTGAGAAGAAAGATCCTCAAGTTCAAGGTCTTATCCTTCAAGAATAGGGAAGGTTATTTCACTATATTTTTTACCAGGGACAGGGAAAGGTGGGTTACGAATTCAGATTAGCTATTGCCAAAGAGGCCAGGAACGAGGAGGGGAACTGAACTCTGCCTCTTCTATTACATTTACATTACATTAGGATTAGTCAATTACGTTAAATGTTTTGTGCTTTCCATATAAAGAAAATTCATATAAGGTAAGAAAACAATAGCAAACCTTAACACGAACTAGGTGATGGAAATGTTGGAACTAGTACAATATCATGTGTTTTGGTGTAAACTTAGGGTCAAGTATTATTACTCCAATGACCATGAAAAGTAGAGTTGTCAAAATGGGTTGGGCCAACCCAGTTTTAACGGGCTAGAGAGTTAAATGGGTTGGGACGGGCTGATCCTTTTAATTAAAGGGCCTATAAAATAGCAGCCCAACCTAGCCCTAAGCGGGCCACGGGTTGGGACGGGTTGGCCATTCAACCAAAAAATGGACATTTTCCTCTTAGAAAGGAAACGAATGTTGATGTCCGATGAACACGACATCAATACATACATAAATTCATTCATGAATTACACATACTTCAGTGAATATTTACAAAACAAATACATAATAGCCAAGATACAACATTCATAAGATTCATCTGCGCAAAAAAACATTACATGATCACTATTTTCATAAACAAGACAATGAAGGAGAAGTGAAAAATTAGGCATAAAAACAAAAGTAAATATTTTAAAGGCAAAATCACATATTTTTAAGGCAAAATTATAATTTATCCCTTAAAAGTTTATAATTACAGAAATCTCTCAAACGGATACAATAATATAAGCGCTGATATATTAATCGTTAAGTAAGATATATTACATTTTATACATGATACACTAATCTGATGTAGATTTTATACATGATACACTAATGTGATGCGCGAAAATGAGGAATTTTGGAGATTTGTAAAACTTATAGGGGATAACGGTAATAAGTAAACTAAAAGGTGAATTTCTGTAATTTATAGTCTTGATTTTATATTGATATTTTAAAATTATTTATTGACAAAATCTTAACAAGTAAAATACTATTTAAAATATATATGATAAATATTCTTAAAATTCACTATCCGTTGGCTGGTCTCTGAGGCTTGCGGGTTGGGCCTGCGAGGCCAGCGAGCTGAATGAGGCTGGACTAAAAAGCCTCATTCTTAAATGGGCTGAAAAAATTGAATCCAACTTCATTAATTCAAAGATTGGGTTGGACCGATCTAGCGGGCCAAACACATTTTGACAACTATAATGAAAAGACATTTTAGTTTTGTTCACCTTTAGTGTTTGGATTTGATGATGTTATGTTTCCTAAAAAGGTCAAGTCAAATATCACAACCGTAATTCACAGTTGCCTTTATGTGTATCTACTTCTATCTTATAAATGGGAATGTGTATCTACTTCTATCTACTATATATACTATCTTATAAATGGGAATAAGCACACACCTTGTCAACATGCCTGCTTGGCTTTTAAAACGTATTTTAGTCATTTCAATTAGAACGAAGCAATATAATTGGACCTAAGGGAATCTTACTATAGCAACTATGTATACTTTTTGAGTGTGTGAACTAAAGTGTCCCTTGCATATGTCATCTCTTTACCACACAATAATCTAACCAAGTTAATTCTCTCAACGTGTCACGTCCCCAGCCATCCCCCACTATTTTACTTTACTTATATATACTTAGTAGAAGAGGCTCCAAGCAAGGGCCTCTTCGTCAACATGTCTGTTTCACTATGTTGGGTTTTAGTATTTCACTTGCTTTGGTTCTTTCTACTTTTGTGCAACTGCACGTGTCTACTTCTTTGCTTATTAGGCTACCATGTTTCATTATATTTTCTTCTTTAAATTTTTATGTTTTATTACTTTATAAATAAATAAATAAATTATAATAGTATTATAAGTCATAATAATTAATAGTTTAAAATAGTTTAAAATATATATAAAAAAAATGTTAACTCTCAAAATTTCATCTATGCCATATAAATTGGGATAAAAGTATTATAAGTCATAATAATTAATAGTTTAAAATACTTGAAAACATATATAAAAAAAATTGTTAACTCTCAAAATTCCATCTATACCACATAAATTGGGATAAAAGTATTATAAGTCATGATAATTAATAGTTTAAAATATTTGAAAACATATATAAAAAAAATTGTTAACTCTCGAAATTTCATATATACCATATAAATTGGGATAAACGAAAAAAATATATATTATGTAAAATACATAAAAAAAAATATATTATAAATCACAATAATTAACAAGTTATATATCAAAAAGAACTTGTTAAAAAGTTGGCTAACTTTTGAAATTTTATTTGTATCGCATAAATCAGGACGAATGAAGTGATATTATATGAAAATTACATTAAAAAATATTATAAATCACAATATTGGGACAAAAGTATTTAAAAAATTGGTTGACTCTCAAATTCATTTGTCTCACTTAAATTGGGACAAAAAAAGTAACATATATCATATGAAAATTGCGTAAAATATATTATAAATGATAATAATTAACAACTTAAAATATTTAAAAACATATTAAAAATTGGTTGACTTCAAATTTCATATTTATCACATAAATTAAAACAGAAAAAGTAGCATATATTGGGCTCCGTGCTAGCACGGGCTCCGTATCTAGAAGATGGATAAATGTGACAAGAAATATTTTCCTTGCTGAAGAAAAACGTTACTCCTAGTCTTTATGTATTTTCACTTTAATTCTCCTTACAGGTTTCATGGTGGTAAGGGGATATGACAGAAAACAGAGGGCTCCCAGACCTCTCCATCGTCGATTTCATACAAAAGGAAATATAGTAAACTTTAATGACGAATGATAATTAGTGCCATCGATGCAAAATTCATCATAATTTTTTCATTCTTTAACTATTTAGATTACAAGACAGGGTTTTCTTGTTGTAATTGTTCGAATCATTGTTCATTTGGTTAATAGTCTAATTTCTTGAATGAGATTTACCCTGTCAAGTCACAGCTGTTTGTATAGTCGCATATTCATTGTTTGTTCAAGTTCAAATTAATTTTGCAAGACATAGGTTTAGTGATTAAGGTTGCAACTAGTGTTATCAAAAATGTTTTTTGGGGCGTAAGTTTTAGAATTTGGGGAGTAAGCTCTTAGCGTAAAAATGTAGGCCCTGAGCGTTTTTTTAAAACCTTTTTTGCTTTAAAATGTAATTTTTATTATTGGTGTAATGAATTTTAATACTTTTTTTCTTCATTATTGGTTATTAATATCTTTCACAAATAAAAATCATAATATTTTTTCTATATATTATAGGTTATTTATTAGTACTAAAGTTATAAAAACTTGTCTCTGTACACCTCTAAGGCTTATGTCTCGCATGTACTCCTCCGAAACAGGAGAGTCCTCATAAAAACTTGATAAAATGTAGTCAAAGTTATTTCCAATATGCCTCTCCACAAACAAGTTCTGTATATAAGAAAATTGTTGTTTTTTTAGTAATCGCTGGTTGCAGTAAGAGGAGCCGAATGACTAAAATTTAAATACATTGCAAATAATGGCTATGTTTTAAGCAGTAAGAGGAGCCGAATGACTAAAATATAAATACATTGCAGATAATGGCTATGTTCTAAACTTGGAGTCCATTAGTTTCTACAAGAAGCACCTTTTAAACTCACGTAGTACATATGGATAGTAATAGTAGCAACATTTACATTATGCTATTTGACTCTTAGAAGTCAAAAACCTTAGTTATTGAGTTGCTATAATATAAGTAGTAGTTAAATGAAGCAGATTGATCTCAACTCGCTTGAGATTGACAATTCTCTTAATACAAATTTAAATTAATCGATATCGGAGTGAATTGGCAGAAAAAGAAAGAAAAAATTGTGTATGTATGAGGTGAGGCGTTTGTTTCTCTCTCTCTCATGTCCACAGCTGACGCTGCTGGTGCCAGCTGCACTGCCACAAAACTGAGAAACGAAATGAAAGGAGAGGGGCGGAACGAAAATCGAGGCACCTCTATATAGAACCACAGTCTACAGCTCTGTCTACTTCTCAGACTCTTTTATACTTCCACCGTTTAAAAAAAAAAATTAGTTTAATTTGGAACGAAATTTAAGAAAAGAAAAAAAGACTTTATAATTTTGTGGTTCTAAATTTAAATTATGTTAAATGTATCAAAATATTTTTTAATCTTATGATATTAAACATGTCACGTAAAAAATTAAAATTAAAATGTTATTAAAAAAGGAAACAGATCATTCTGTTGAAACAGACTAAGAAAAACTAGATCATTTTTTTAAAATGAAGGGAGTAATAATTACGGAAAATATAAATGGCAAGACACCAATTTGTCACGAAATGGCACGAGGAACAAAATGTTGGTTATTTCGAAATTTGTGTGAAAAGTTGAGGGTGATTGGGTAATTTCATTAATTTCTTGTACCCAAATTATCCTCAAAAGTAAAACCACTATCCTTAAAAATGTAAAACCACTAAACGTTTTTTTTCCTCTTTCCTACTTTTTTTCTTACTTCTTTTTCTTTGACTTTTCTTTTCAAATTAATGTTTCAAATTTCTCTACTTCCATACTTATATAATTTTATTCATGGAAAATATAAAAATATGAAATCCAAAAAGAAAATATTCATTCAATTTCTAACATTTTAAAATTAATTATTTATATTACTAAAAATAGTTAGATAAAATTATTTGTTAATTTACAAAATATAATTAATTACAATTTTTTTTAGTATAACATTTTTTTTCTTTTTGTAAGTGTAAATAAAATTTATAAATTTTAAAAAATTAAATGTAAATTAGTAAAGCTATCATTTTATTTATAATTTCTTGCGAAATTTGTAAAAAAAAAATAGCATAAATTTTGTTACTAATTTCAAAAAGAAAATATAACGGAAAGAGCATCAATATTTTTGATAAATAATTACATGAGTTTTTATACTAATTTCATGAAATTAAAAAAACGGAAAGCATCCATAAATACCTATATAAACACATATTCTTTCCGTCAATTTATACGATATTTTATTCTTGAAAGTCAAGCTAGGTGAAATTTTTCATCACTTTAACCTTTTTTATTTTTCTTGCTATTTAATTTTTGTGGACTTCTCAAAAATATACGATACTATAAATTTTTTATAAGGTACATCTATATAGGATCCTTCAAAAAAACAAATTACGCATTATCTAAGAATTTAATCATTTTAAAGAAATATGATAAATTATTTCCAATGATTTTATTATTTAACGACGATATATTAAGATGTCTTGTTAATATTTGATTTAAATAAAAATAATCAATAAAATTACGAGTCATATCAACAAGAAAAAGCACTATCAACATTATCAAAATAAACTATAAATTAAACTACGAAGTAAATGCAATAAAATTTGATTATTATAAAGAGAAACAATACTAACAAAGAGAACAATTTTTTTTTTCAGTTTTGAAGAGGGTTATACGTAAAATAATTACAGACCATTTATTAATAAAATAATAGAATGTAAAAAATTATCCTAAAAAATCAATGTCTATTAGTACTTAAATAATTTTTAATTTTATATTACTTTGGTAAATATGATTGTAAAAGTTTATATTTGAATTGTTTCACAAAAATTGAAGATTTTTCACTATTATAAGTCGAATCATTATGATGAAATAAATCTAATAGATATAGTATTATATGAGTTATGGTCTCTCACAAATACAAGTCAGTTGAATGCGATTATATAAGCATGATCAATAATCGGATAATACAATTAGTTATGGTACATGTCAACAAAATAAAATAATATAAATCTAACAACAAAATAAAATAAAACTAATGAGTGAAGTAAAGAAAAAAAACGAGTAAAGTAAGAGAGAGAGAAAATAAGAAAGAAAAAGTCAAAGAGTGGTTTTCTATTTTGGAGGGAAAACCACAAGTGGTTTTGTCATCTAAGGGTTATTTGGTCATTTCGCCATGTCTTGCCAATTCATGCCAAAAAAGTGTCTTGCCATTTAGCACTACTCATTACTTATATGCATCGATGGCTTCTTATATATAATATAATAATATAAAAAGGAAAATAAATCTTACTGAATTAGTGTGTACTGAACTTTGAGGCATATTTTACATTTTTATGATAAGCTTATTATTAATTCTATGTACAATAATGTATGTTATTTATATGTCAA
>JAJOOO010079493.1:0-19935 GCA_029582685.1 Solanum piurae
ATATGATTGTAAAAGTTTATATTTGAATTGTTTCACAAAAATTGAAGATTTTTCACTATTATAAGTCGAATCATTATGATGAAATAAATGTAATAGATATAGTATTATATGAGTTATGCTCTCTCACAAATACAAGTCAGTTGAATGCGATTATATAAGCATGATCAATAATCGGATAATACAATTAGTTATGGTACATGTCAACAAAATAAAATAATATAAATCTAACAACAAAATAAAATAAAACTAATGAGTGAAGTAAAGAAAAAAAACGAGTAAAGTAAGAGAGAGAGAAAATAAGAAAGAAAAAGTCAAAGAGTGGTTTTCTATTTTGGAGGGAAAACCACAAGTGGTTTTGTCACCTAAGGGTTATTTGGTCATTTCGCCATGTCTTGCCAATTCATGCCAAAAAAGTGTCTTGCCATTTAGCACTACTCATTACTTATATGCATCGATGGCTTCTTATATATAATATAATAATATAAAAAGGAAAATAAATCTTACTGAATTAGTGTGTACTGAACTTTGAGGCATATTTTACATTTTTATGATAAGCTTATTATTAATTCTATGTACAATAATGTATGTTATTTATATGTCAAATATGGGTGTTATTTACTGTAGTGATTGTATGACTTATATATCACTGAACAAGTATGGTGAGGAACAGCTTTATTTCTACCGGTGAAGTAGACGAACTGTTTTCGAAAGAATGTTCTAATAGAGCGGGAATGTATAGGGACAAACTAGTTAGTCAATTTTCAAATCTTAAAAATTTAGTAGAAGTGACAAATAGTATTAATTAGGTTAAAAGATATTTTCTCAATAGTCTCAAACTTTTAACTTTTACACTTTAGTTCAATAACTAGTTGTCTTTAGTTATCGACCTTTTAGCTCATTTTTTCGAATAGGGCAATTCCAAATATTCTTCAACAAAATATAGCGCTATCACAAGAAAGCAGAAAAGAGTGTTGGTATATTTGAATAGAAAATGCAAAGGAGAATAATCAAATGATATGAATTAGAAATGAATACTTCCATATTGAATTGATTCTTGGAATTGAATGATGTTGAAAATCATTTTGCAACCATTGTACCAAAACTCATTTCCGCCATCTACTTACGCACCCATTTTCCAATTCTTGATTGGCAAGAATTTTGTTAAACTTGGCCAACAACTTCATGCTCACATGGCCGTTCGAGGGGTTTTTCCCAATGGATTAGTCTCTGCCAAAATGGTAGCCATGTATGCCAGCTCCGGTGAAATCGACTCTGCCTCATATATTTTCGATAATGCCACTGAATACTCTTTGCTTCTGTACAATGCCATGATTCGAGCACTCACCCTTTATGGGATTACCAAAAGAACAATAGAGATTTTCTTCCAAATGCATTCATTAGGCTTCCGTGGTGACAATTTTACCTTCCCCTTTGTTTTCAAGTCATGTGCTGATTTGTGTGATGTTTGGTGCGGGAAGTGTGTTCATAGCTTGATTTTCAGGTCTGGATTTGTGTTTGATATGTATGTAGGCACTTCTTTGATTGATATGTATGTGAAGTGTGGTGATTTGATTGACGCTCGTAAACTGTTTGATGAAATGCCGGTGAGAGATGTATCGACTTGGAATGTATTGATTGCTGGGTATATGAAGGATGGGTTATTCAAAGATGCTGAGGAATTGTTTGAAGAAATGCCAATTAGGAATATAGTGTCGTGGACAGCTATGATTTCTGGATATGCTCAGAATGGTTTAGCTGATGAGTCGTTGCAATTGTTCGATAAAATGTTGGATCGTGACTCGGAGGTGAGGCCTAATTGGGTGACGGTTATGAGTGTTTTACCTGCCTGCGCGCACTCGGCTGCACTAGATCGTGGGAGGAAGATACATAGTTTCGCTAGAGAGACGGGATTGGAGAAGAATCCTTCAGTGCAGACAGCTCTTATAGCCATGTATGCTAAATGTGGAAGCTTGGTTGATGCTCGTTTGTGTTTCGATCAGATAAACCCAAGGGAGAAGAAATTGGTTGCTTGGAATACAATGATTACTGCTTACGCATCCCATGGTTGTGGGCGGGAAGCTGTTTCAACGTTTGAAGCTATGTTACGAGCTGGTATACAGCCTGATAAAATCACATTTACAGGTTTGTTATCAGGTTGTAGCCACTCAGGTCTTGTGGATGTTGGACTGAGATATTTCGATTGTATGAGTTCGGTTTACTTTGTGGAGAAGGGACATGACCATTATGCTTGTGTGGTTGATCTTCTTGGTCGTGCTGGACGATTAGTGGAAGCATATAACCTTATTTCTCAAATGCCAATGGCAGCAGGACCAAGCATTTGGGGTTCCTTATTAGCAGCTGGTCGAAGCCATCGCAACTTAGAAATTGCAGAATTAGCAGCTAAAAAGTTATTTATCTTGGAACCAGACAACAGTGGGAATTATGTTGTGCTCTCTAATATGTATGCAGAAGCTGGAATGTGGGAGGAGGTGAATCACTTAAGGATCCAACTGAAATCACAACGTGTTATGAAGAGTCCTGGATGTAGTTGGATTGAATTTGACGGGGAGGCCCATTTGTTCCTTGGAGGAGATACATCTCATCCACAGGCAGAGCAAATATACATGTTTCTGGAGGCACTTCCCGCCAAGATAAAAGCAGCTGGTTACATGCCAGATACTACTTTCGCTTTGCATGATGTGAGTGAAGAGGAGAAAGAGCAAAACCTAAGTAGTCATAGTGAGAGGTTGGCAATTGCCTTTGGCATTCTTAATACAAGCCAGGGTACAGTTGTCCGAGTGACAAAGAACCTTAGAATCTGTGGAGACTGTCATACTGCTATAAAACTTATCTCTAAGATATATGAAAGAGAGATCATTGTAAGGGATGTGAATCGGTTTCATCATTTCAAAGATGGTTCCTGTTCCTGCAGAGACTACTGGTGACTAAAAATGAAGATGTTAATACCTCTAGTTTATCTGTTCATGTCAAGATCAGTTACAAAACTCGGATGAGAATTCTTGTAGTCGTTATGCATAACCATCTCGGAGACTACCATCAGCCGTGTTCACTGTCCACACTTTGGAGGAAATTATTAAGCTCCAGTGGCATTGAATGTTCATTTGTACTGAAGCTATTTCCTCATTGAACTATCACCCGATTGGTGAATGACAAGCCTCAAAATGATGGAAGCTTCCTAAATGTTGAGGGTGAAGTATCCTTCTTGGAGGGATGTGTAATAATCAACTTTTGGAGAAGCCAGTTAAAATCTCACAACATGACTGGGAACCATTGTTGTTGAGACACCAAAATTGGGAACTTTTTTTGAGGATGTCATTCACTGTTACATGGAAGCTCAACATAACAATAAACCAGTAGACCTGGTATGGCCTTGGGGTATAGTAATGCTCTTGGTTATTACCTCGAAACATAGAGAAGATGAATGTTCCAGAGTCAATTTGTTGACCAAGATAGAGTATTGTACATTAAATTCAACAACTCGTCAAAGTGAAAATGATTGAAGAGTGGAATGAATGTCCACGCAAAATATGAGAATATAGATCATTGGAATTAGATTATGTTTAAGGCTCTTACTTTGGACTATCATTTATAATAGAGGTTGTTCCCTTGACATATTCATCAATTGTACATGACTGTTTTCCTGGTAAGAAGACCCTGTTCGTCATTGGAAAAACGAAAAAAAAAAAGGTTTTGTGGGGTGAGAGAGGCTCGAACTCTCGACCTCAGTATTACTCAGAAGCTATGAGACCTACGCGCTAGCCAACTGCGCCACCACCCCGTTGTTGTTCTGCAACAATAATCAGCATTCTTAAACATAACAAAAACATTGTATATAACTATATATATTATTCTCAACATGTGGCATTATTTCTTTGCGCAATATTCTTTTTTATTTAAGTACCCAAAGACAAGACAATTCCAGACCTATAAGGTTCTTAAAAATATCAATTTCAATCATAAATACCTAGTGCGTGATTTCTTTGAGAGTTACTTCTCCTTACTCCAAAATTAATAGTCTATCTCCAGTTTCGTATTTTACCTGCATTGGCCATAAGGTGGTTTATAATGTGTTAGGATTGAGTTGTGGGAGCATTTACTCCACGCTGTGCAGGCCCAGAAAGTTCGCCTTCTTCTCCTACTCCCAAGTAAAAGTTAAATAGTTCATCTTTCTCAACTTTATGTCATTTTCTGATTTGTGTTCTTTTGCCTCCCTCGCGATTTGATGGCTTTGCAGCAATCTGACAATTGCATGTTCAGCTCAAGTAATGTAAAGTTGGATTAGCACCACTGATACAGTACAAACAAGGCTCACCCCTCCACACAAAATCAACATGCCACAATTTCTTTTACATATATTTTTATACATTGTTCTTTCTGATGTACGGACAAGGTGTACCAGAGTAGTTGTCTTCCGACACTTGATTTAACCTTTTTCCCCCTGTTTATAGTTAAGCTAAAAGAGTTTTTGTGTCAATGAAATGACAAGCAGTTCCCTCTCCTCCTCAATGGGATTCCTCAACTGCGACACCCGAATAAGTACAAGTGAGACTATCCACTGCTGCTCCATTTTCTTTTGTTTTACTCCAAGATATTCTCCAACTTTGAAATAAACTGATCCTGTAGGAGAGTGAAATGGAATCATGAATGGCAAGCTGAAACTAGAGATTCAGAGAGAGAAAGAAAGATGCATGCAACTGTACCTATTTGTTTCAATGTCCCTTTTCGCAAGCATTAATGTCAAGAAGACAGGCACCAATGCAGCACATAAATGTTTGACTGTGTGGCCACTTACAATATGATAAGTCCAGTTGTAGATTGGCTTATCAGCTGCTTCTTCAATCTTCGCTAAAAGATAAAATCCTGCATTATGCAGAAAAATGTCATTTTACATGCTGTAGGAATGAGCTCACACAACCAAGAGGACAAAAAAAATTCAAACCTGCAGCCCACAGCCAATAAGTGGAATGTGTGTACATCGGAGGTAGCAAAATAGCCATGAGTGGGATGGCTAGGCACGGTACAAATTGCACTGCCGCATAAGGACGGAGATCATCAAAGAACCTTCAGAATGAAAATGTACAATCACACAACAGTTTTAGCTGAAAAAAATAAATGATCTCAAGTAAAAAGCTCCAGTTATTAACTACACAGATCTACACCATCCCACTCCCCTCTAGCACACTTAAATGAAAATGCAAGAAAAAGTAAAATCACATCCAATATATTATGATTTTGGATAAATAAAAACCGGAACTCAATTCAATAATCTTCCTAATCCTAGCTCCGGTGTTCTACCAAGCTGAAACTCAAGGAGGATAGCTGGTTCCTAGTGAACAAACCTTCCTTAGCCCTATAATCTTACAATCATTAAGGACAACATGATTGCAGAGATTAGTTCAGTTTTTTTGGAAAACTGACACAGGCGAAGGAGTTGAACAAAGGAGTAGATTCTCCCTTATGGAAAGTGGGAAAAACCCCAGGTAAATTCTCAGTAAAGGAATGCTATAATGTCCTGACCAACTCTGTAACGAGGGAACTTGGAAACAAATCTGGAAAGGGAAACCTCAGAAAGTAGCTTGCTTACTTGGATAATCAAATATGATGTGCTGTCTTATACTACCCTAATGCACCTATTGAAAAGGGGACTTCAATATTTTTGAGAAAGAAAAGGTGACTTCAATATGTGCAGTAGATATAACTTATGCAAAAGTAGTGATGAGAACTTTAAGCATGTTCGCATTGTTCTTTCAAGTGGCAGTTTTGGTGTCATGGTGGGTGATGACTAAGGATGTTAGGCATTCCGGTAAGTATGGACAGAATATAAAGAAACCATTGAAATCAACATGGATGGCGGTACCCTAATGCACTCTATGGATCATCTGGAAAGAAAATACAAGTGTTTTGAAGGAAGATCTGAAGCTAAACAAAGTGTAAACTATAGAGTTTGGTATTTGGTTTAAATGCAAAGTATATATGATTTTGACAGTCTGATGAACTTCAGAACTCCTAACATACTCGGTAGTCTACTATTATGTAATTTTGTAATATATCCACTTGATGTTGCATTTTTGAGTAATGTAATCGTCTAATTTATCTAAAGAAAGAACGAAAAGAAGGAACATGGAAGGAGAGGACCCTCAGAGAATATTATATATCCAAGGATACACTTTGCAGTTCTTCAACTATTTTTTTTTCTTTTTTCTTTAAAAAGTGACTTACTAGGGGTGGGAGGTGGGGGAGGGAGGAGTTTATTAGCCATTGTTGAAATAAGAAGCTTACCTCCAATACATAATACTAACTACACCAGCAAGAATCAATGGAATGAGAGACACAGTTCCCTTTCTCTCATCTATTCTTTCAATAATAAAGATACCAATGATAGACGTAAATGCAACAGTCATCTACAACAGTAAGAAACGAGGTGTCAAAAATAGGCACACAGAAAAAACTTTAATAAATAACAATTTGCTCCTAACATTTAGTACTTAGATAACCTACTGGCAATCTGTCCCACACAAGACTAGCATCATTTGGCTTGAGATGATAGTATGCGGACCCAAAGGCAACAGCTGCCACACCAATGTAGAAGCACGTCCAACCCCAAAGCTCTCCTTGCAAGCTTTCGATGCACATGTCAAATGGAATAAGCTTTAAGTACTGGACATATATACTAGAATGCAGAATCACAAAGTCAAAGCCTTAACCATCATCAAACCAGATATATGTCAACAGTTTACCTCAGCTTGAAATTGTTACCATGATGGCAAAGTACAAGACCTATCAGACCGATCACAAGAAAAGGAAAATTTGAGACCACATTCAGTGCATTGGGAATCCCTACATAAGAAAACAAAGCCATGAAAAATTCAGCAGCAAATTCTAAATGCATATATACCACCAGCTAGCCAAGCAAAATGAACCGCTGACATGAAAACAGGACTGGCAACATTAAGTTCACGGTAAAAGGTAAATCTGATTTTACATATTGTGCAATCTTAACTAAAGTATATTTCTGTCATCATGGAACTCAAACTTGTTAAATTTCACTGCATTAAAGACTAAAGAGCAAAGAGACAGAATATTTGCTATTTTAGCTCAAAATGTTACCAAATCCGAGTGCACACTAGTAAGATAAATCCAATAACATAATCAAGAGCCTAACTGTTTTTTGTGATTGATAACCTAGAGTTCGATTTGTGTCACAGAGTTACATAGTGGACAAAAAAAAAGAAGGAAAACTAAGTGTAGGGACAAGGGAGGAGATTATACCAAAGGATAGTTCACATTTGTCAATCAGTTGAAACGTACACAATTGGGGCTTATCGGCAGAAACAAATCAATTTTCGATAGTCCCACCTAGGTTCACTATTAACCTTTAGGTACTTTTTGTGAGAACTATGGACACTATCGAATAGTAAGAAGTCTAAAACAAATTCTTTTATATACATTCAAACCACTATTGGTCATATTGCTCTTTATCAAGAAATCAAAGAAGCTATACAGGGGTTTTCTCGAGCCTATTCATATAGTACCTAACGTAATTGTATGATACCAGTGGGAATTCGGACTCTCCTATTCAGCTAGGTCAATAGTTCCAGAATTTATACACAAATTTAGATCAATAAATGGAAGTTTTGCAATCATATGCTTCAGTGAAAAATCAGAGGAAAATTCAGCATATAACAGAGAGAAAACAAGCATTCTGCTACGTGCTTTGTCCTCCTGAGTATCTACTAGAAACTTCTTCATTTTCTTGTTCTTGTTTTCCATGAATCTGATTTAATCATGTTGTCACAAACCCCAATCTCAGAAGTCCCAACTCCGAACTAGAAAATCATCATAATCATCATTATTTCGACATGAGATTGGATCACAACGGAAGAGATACAAACCAATCGAAAAGATAAATATGTTACTGGCATTAATCATTCAGAACTAGAATTAAAACAACTCACATACATTTAACCATATTTTGACACTGATAAAAGTTCAAGAAGACTCGGAAGCAACTAGTGAACCAAGAAAACTAAAAAAAAAAAAAAGCAACAACAGCCAATTCATGAATCATAACCTAGAACTCATAACAATATAGCAAATTGAAAGCAGAAGATCCAAGATTTTAAAGAAAGAAAACTCATATACTCCAAATTACTAATATTTAATGATGCTTATACCAAGAAACTTGCGTTGATCGGCAAAATTATGATATTCTTGAGACTGAGGAATTGCTGGAGTAACAATCATGAGCACTATGAAGCAGACGATTGCAACTCCCCATGCCCACACACTTCTCTTCCTCATTTTCTTGGAGTTAATTTTGCCCTAATTGTGATGATGATGCTCAACCTCTCTTCTTTCACAGAAACTTTTTTCAACGGAAGGAAACTTCTTCGCTAAGTCGCTTTTTACTTCCGCTTAATCCACGTGAGTTTTGAGATCTTCCTGTTAGAGCTGTTTATTTAAAAAAATCGGAATTTTATTTATTTATTTCCCGAAAATATTCTCCTGTATTTTGGTAAATAAAAAATATTTCTGATTCATATTACTTGTCGTATTTAAATTTTGCACCTTCCTTAATATAATTGGCATACAAGGTGTGTGACAATGAGGAAACACCAATGAGTGTAAAGTAACTAGAAAATGTTTTTGGGGACTCTTTATTGAGTTATATGCATTTTATTATTAAAATAAAATATTAAGTGTATATGTTAGTGGATATAAATTGTAGTAAAAAATTATTATTAGTTCTTGTAACTCTTATGGTTATTAGTTTGTTGTAACTCATATGACCATTGATTTCTTATAACTTTTATTACATTTATCTATCCATCATTCTACCTGTTGATTATATAAAAGACTTTTTCACCTATAAATAATGGTGTTTATTCCTTTGTGAAGTATCTCAAGAAAGATGAGAAGTGTGAAATAATGTTATAGTGTGTAGTGAAAGAGATAGAGTTGAGACAAAGAAACTATTACAAGTCTTCAACTATATATACAAAAGAAAGTATTAATATGTCGAAAGAATGTGTTATTTTTGTGGAGTTTTGGACTCTTCAATCAAATTTGGAGTTGCTTGAGTTGTTGTATTCTAGAGGGGACAAGTCAAGAGTGAAACTGCTACATTGGTGTAGATTATGTCGCAGTGTGCTTGAATCTCCTTAAAGAGAACGAGATATCTGCACCTCAGCCTAAAGATTTGTTTATCCATTTTTGTCATTTTACTTTCAACTGAAATTTATTTGTGGTACATTACACCAACAAGTCGTTATAAAAAGGTGATAAGGATCAATTGAAAGAAATAAAAACACACACATGGCATTATCGAAATCCAATCGAGTTTCTAAGCAACAAATGACTTATGATAATGTGTTGACAAAAGTAAGTGATTGCTTTGAGACAAAAGTAAGTGCTTGCTTTGAAACAAAAATTGAGGGGGAAGTTGTAAGACGATTGGCTCTTACTTTCTTAGTACGTACATTTTTTATTGTGGTTGCTCTATATGCATGTTCGATAAGAGGACCATCAAGCTTGTGAAAAAAACACTTTAGTAAAAGATATTTCTTCCTCATAGGTGGTGGAAAGAAAAGTTAAAGTGTTTAAATAGAGAAATATTTCTACTAGTTGTTAAAAGGGTTGGAAAGAGGGACCCCTCCGTACAGTCATCTCCAACTCGGATTCGCGCGACTCGTATTTAAAACATTTTTCCCGTTTTATTTGAATTCCCCACCATTGGAGATAACTGTTCTGAAAGGTTGTAACTTTCAGGAACAGTCATGACCGTTTGGAAGGTTGCAAACTTTCATGAATGGTCTTGTGGTTTTCTGAAATGTTGCAACCTTTCCTCAGACTTTTCATTTACGAAATTTATGAACTTCTTCTTCCTCTTATGCACAAATTCATTATTCGTATACTTTATTGTCGTTGAGTGACTCGCTGACACCATTGTTTTGGGTATCAATACACTGGTGAATAAAATCGTTCTATCCTGGGAGGATATATTCCAATTCAAACCTCGAATAGTAGAGAGGAATAATTTCCTTAAGGGGACACTATGCATTCAGTTGACTCAATTTTTCTTTCCTTTATGTTTCATACGATTGCTACAGTTTACAGTCATTAGTTTTTGTTAATTAATTTTTGTTCTTCACTACGTGATTTAAACTTTGGAATTTACTGATTCGGCAAAGTTTTTGTTATCAGTGGTTTAAAAATACAGATTGCATAACAATTTACATATAACTAATTCATATTATTTAGTATAATGTTTTTTTTTGCGATTTTATGAAAGTAATTAAAATTATATTACATTAGGATGTTAATATGAAATATGATCCACAATTTCAATTTGAGTATGACAAATGGACCCTATTGGGGTAGAAGCTAAACCAACAAATAATAAAGCATATAATATATAAATTTATTTGAAAACATGTTATTCTATATCAGAGTCCAAATAATAAAATCCAACAAACAAGCCATTAAAGAAATATAAAATTAATTACAATTGAGTTTTGTCTAATATGAAATATATCCTTCCTTATAATAGTAAAGTAACTATTGATAGTTTGATATGATTCTTTTTTCGTGTACATTTTTTTCAATATTTCATTAGTGAATATAAATTAATGCCTTAATGAAATTATTAAATACTAGATATTAAAATTAATGCCTTAATGTTTATTTGTACGTAATATGAAATTTTAACGTCATAAATATTTCTAGCAACTCTTTACTTGCCAACTAAATGTAAATATTTCTTTTAAAAAATCATTAAAAATCCAATTTTGAAAAAAAAAAAACATTTAATTTGGTGCCAAATCAAGTTGACGCATGCCGACGAAGTTCCCGGCAATGTAGACAAGCAAAGCCCCGTCAGCACTCAGCCCCACAATAATAGAAAGTCACAATATTCCCTTGCTGTTTTCTCTTCAATATATAAACCAAAACCCTCAACTCCCGCCGCAGGGTTTCTCTCCTCCGCACTCCGCAGCCGCTGTCACCCTTACAGAAAAGCTCGAAGGGATCGAAGAGAGAGCCATGGCGCAGTCACTGGAGCTATTATTGATTCAATTTCTGATGCCTGACAATGATGCTAGAAGACAAGCTGAGGATCAAATAAAGCGTCTTGCAAAGGATCCTCAGGTGGTTCCATCACTGATTCATCATCTCCGTACTGCCAAAACGCCTAATGTTAGGCAGCTTGCGGCGGTACTTCTCCGTAAGAAGATCACTGGTCACTGGGCTAAGCTATCTCCTCAACACCGTCAGCTTGTGAAACAGTCCTTAATTGAGAGCATCACTATGGAACACAGGTCCTTTGATTCATTTCTCTCACTTTTTAGTTTCAACTGCAGTAATTTTTTCCCCGTATTCAGTGCAGTAATTGCACGATACATTTTGCTATTTATTGATGATCAGTATTATGAGTATATTTGCCGCAACTAATTTTCTAGGCGCTCTATGGAGGTTTGCATGCGCTTTTGTATCCGCATCTTTTTTCAAAAAAATACCTATTATAAAGTCTGCTGGATTAGAAAGAACTGAGAGTTCAATTCGTACAATTCTTCTATTCTTTTTGAGTAATTCGGCTTTCTCTTGTGTCTGAGAATGACTTTCTGATCAAACTATAGAGTAAGGTTTTGCAGGACTAAGAGACTTTTTGTTGTGAAAGAGTATTTTGACTGATGAAGTCAATTTGTTAACTGATTATTCTTATAATAATGGATAGAAGAATCACTGATTTTTCAAGCAAGCCAATTATAACAGAGTTGGACTTCCTGCGGTAATTTACTCAATGATACACATGTGTGCGTCTGTGTGAGAAAAAAATTAGATCACACAACCTTACATTTTTTTTTTCCGGAGATGCATTGAATTGCCTTACTTAGAAGCTGTTACTAGGCCTCCAATGGAAGTTTGAAAAGATGATATTTTGCCTGCAAATTATACTGATCTAATGCGATGCTCATTTTTCAGTCCTCCAGTGAGGCGAGCTAGTGCAAATGTGATTAGTATCGTTGCAAAATATGCGGTTCCAGCTGGAGAGTGGTCAGATTTGTTGCCATATTTGTTTCAGTGCAGTCAAAGTGCACAAGAAGATCACAGAGAGGTATCCTATGCTTGATTGTCATCACATGTTTTAGTTAATGAACACTTGATATGGTCCCTTTCTTTTCAATTACTATGATGTAGCTTCTGGGTTGGCATAAAGGATTGGTTTCTTACATGCTACGCAAAAATGTTGATTGCTGTATGCCAATAAAATTCCTTGCAATTGCTAGATGTTATCATTCCAAGGCTATTATAGAAGTATAGTGATACCCTTATGTTACAATTTCATTTAACCACTTGTAAATGTCAAGTATAAGTGTAAGCACCCCTACCCTCTCGATAATAGTACTTAATTTTCCCCTCAGACAGAGTATGCCACATTGCCACTTCATACTGAAATCGAAGTATTTGGCAGTTTCAGCATACTGGTAGCTTTTTTCTGAATTCAAGTAACACTGAGGTAGAATGCCTGTTAAACATTTGTCAGTTCCTTTTATCTTCCCTAATGAGGAACATTCGATAGAACTAATGAAAAAAAGGGATTGACGACATGGGGCTGTGGAGTGCCCAATTGGGAAGTGAGTATAAGCCATCAAAATGAATCTGTCACTGTCATTTTTTTATGAAAAGGTAGAGAACTGTTGTCAGTTTTGTCACTACATCTATAAACAGGCTGAAAGAATCGATTCAGCATAAGTTTGTATGTTTTGAATTCAATCTGCCATTATCAAGGTTTCTTAATTACTACTAATTGTCTGCGTCAGCCATGTTAACTGTTCATGTAACCTCTTTTGCATGAGCATCAGTTAATCATTAATCCATGTAAAGAAAATGTTGTTGTCATCAATTTTCCCCTTCCTTTGGATTGGTCATTGGGATAATAATGATTTTGCCCTCTGTCCCACCTTCTGCACTTACCTGTAGGATTATGTATTTTAGTGGACTGATGGGTTGTTCCATTGTTTTGATGATGCAAGGTGGCTTTAATTCTTTTCAGTTCCTTGACTGAAACTATTGGGAATTCTTTTCAACCATATTTTGCTGATTTGCAATCATTGCTGCTCAAGTGCCTTCAAGACGAAACAAGTAATCGTGTCAGAGTTGCCGCTCTCAAGTAATGTTTGTTTGGAATCTTTAGAATTGCTGAATTTCTTGATCCAGAAACTACATATTATAATTCCTAACCGCAAGTAGAATTAAATCATGTTAACAGGGCAGTTGGATCTTTTCTAGAGTTCACTCATGATGAGGCAGAAGTGGTGAGTATGGTTTGTTCATTATGCTATCTTATGGCTCATGCAGCTTCTCCATGTTTCAAATTATTGTAACGTTTTTTTTAAAAAAAAATGCATAAATCTTGTTTAGAGCAAATGTAGTGTAGAGACGGGACATTGGGTGAAATTGTTAGGTTCACATGAAATCTTTTTGAGCC
The DNA here is from genome assembly GCA_029582685.1 of Solanum piurae. Lineage (NCBI taxonomy): Eukaryota > Viridiplantae > Streptophyta > Magnoliopsida > Solanales > Solanaceae > Solanum > Solanum piurae. The sequence goes on from JAJOOO010079493.1 coordinate 13,508, forward strand.
TTGAGAATAATTAACAATGTTTGTAAGTTTTTAAATATCTTAACTACCATTTTATCCTGAGAATGTGTCTGCTCCTGTTTCCTACCTGCAGATCAAGTTTAGAGAGTTTATCCCTAGCATTTTGAATGTGTCAAGGCAGTGTCTTGCTTCAGGCGATGAAGATGTTGCTGTGCTTGCTTTTGAAATATTTGACGAGCTAATAGAATCTCCGGCACCTCTACTTGGGGATTCAGTTAAAGCAATAGTTCAGTTTTCTCTTGAAGTTTGCTCAAGTCCAACTTTGGAGTCGAACACACGGCATCAGGTGGGAACATGATATGGTTACAGCTTAGTGAAATTGTTGGTACTCGGATGACGTGATGTTTGCACAATGTTTTTGCCTGTTCGACGTCTGTTACTGGTTCTCAAGTGTTTTACTTTGAATTGTTGGTTCATTTTTCAGGCTATTCAAATAATCTCGTGGCTAGCAAAGTACAAGGCGAATTCTCTTAAAAAGTACAAGCTAGTAACACCAATTTTGCAAGTTATGTGTCCATTGCTTGCTGAGTCTACAGACAGGAATGAAGATGATGATCTTGCTCCAGACCGAGCTGCTGCAGAAGTAATTGATACGATGGCTCTGAATTTGTCTAAACATGTGTTCCCACCTGTTCTTGAGTTTGCTTCTTTAAGCAGTCAAAGTCCAAATGGGAAGTTTCGGGAAGCTTCAGTTACTTCTTTAGGTGTCATATCTGAGGGTTGTTTGGAGCTTATGAAGAACAAACTGGAACCTATTCTACACATTGTCTTGGGGTCTCTGAGAGATCCTGAACAAATGGTGAGAGGAGCTGCTTCATTTGCCTTGGGCCAATTTGCTGAGTATCTGCAGCCCGAGATAGTTTCTCACTATGAAAGTGTCCTCCCATGCATGTTAAATGCTGTAGAGGATGTATCTGATGAAGTTAAGGTGCGAACATGCTAAGAAATAGTTAAGTCCTTCCTCTGGTGCCTATTTATTCAAAAATGGTTTCTGTTCTTGTGCAGGAGAAGTCTTACTATGCATTGGCAGCATTTTGTGAGAACATGGGTGAAGAAATTCTTCCTTTCCTGGATCCTTTGATGGGAAAATTACTTGGTGCTCTCCAAAGTAGCCCTCGTAATTTGCAGGAAACTTGCATGGTAAGTTTCTTTCAGATGCTTAAAAATAGTTTGTCTGAAGTTGTGTCACCTTGTGACAATGTATTTTCTCCTTTTATTGCAGTCTGCTATTGGTTCAGTTGCATCTGCTGCTGAACAAGCATTTGTGCCCTATGCTGAAAGAGTTCTAGAGTTGATGAAAGTTTTCATGGTGCTTACAAATGATGAAGACCTCCTTTCACGAGCTAGGGCTACTGAATTGGTTGGGATAGTTGCAATGTCTGTTGGCAGGACAAGGATGGAACCAGTTTTGCCGCCTTTCATTGAAGCTGCAATTTCAGTGAGAAACTTTATAAGCTCTCACATTTAGGATTGCTTTCAAATTTACAAGCAATTCTTGATAGGTTTTGATGCTATCAGGGTTTTGGTTTGGAGTTTAGCGAGCTTCGGGAATACACTCATGGTTTCTTTAGCAATATAGCGGAAATTTTAGATGAAGGATTTGCTCAGGTATCACTGATGATTGGATTTTTACACATTACATGCTGTTTTTACTTCTATAACCTCCTTCTTTTTTTTTGGAAACAGTACCTTCCACATGTCGTTCCTCTGGCATTCAACTCCTGCAACCTAGATGATGGTTCTGCTGTTGATATTGATGATTCCGATGAAGATGAAAATGTTCATGGATTTGGCGGTGTGTCATCAGATGATGAAGCTCATGATGAACCTAGGGTTCGTAATATCAGTATAAGAACTGGTGTATTAGATGAAAAGGCAGCTGCAACTCAAGCCCTTGGCTTATTTGCTTTACATACAAAGGGTTCTTATGCACCGTATCCTTTTCTCAATACATACATAAAGCTTATCTTGTATGACATTGATGCTAATGGTTTTCTGGATTCCTTAATGTATTTCAAGTTACTTGGAAGAGTCATTTAAGATTTTAGTGAGGCATTCTAGCTATTTCCATGAGGACGTTCGAATGCAAGCCATTATTTCTCTCAAATGTGAGTAGCAAGGGGATGCTTTCTCTGTTGATTTTTTATCTTAATGTTAGCATTTTGCTGTATGAATGCTTAACCTGGGGTATAAATATTTGTATGTTGTACAACATGTCAGTCTGTCTATAGCTATTTCATTTGTTATTACAAACTTGATTTTGAATATCACTATGTGATTAAGTATACAGGGTTTATGATATAAATATCTGATACTTGTTTTAACTTTTAAATACTGTGGTAATTTATGATGCTATTTTATTTTCAAATTTACTACTGCAAGCTAAAGCTAGTCCATAAGTGCTCTTTTCTGGATCTCTTTGATTGCAGATATTTTGATAGCTACACAAGCAGCATTGCATGGTCATAATGTGAGTAATGATTTATCTCCGTCCATCATTGTTGTATTTAGTTTATCATTTATAATTTTGCATGCAGTTGATGCTTTTTGTCGATCGGCCTTTTCTAATGGATGTTTGACAGCTGTAAAGTTCTAGTGATGCATCTGCTGTGATAATTTATGAATTTTCATATTTGTTGTGTCAATCTTCTGAAGATTTGTGTGAATCATATGTTATTCTTAAGTAGTGCTAGAGGTTATGTGCCATAAGCTTGATACGCAACACATTTTTTCTGTGTTCTTTTCCGACGGGCTCTTTTTGAGTTAGTTTGAGTTTGCTTAGCTTTCTCCTTGCTATTTCTGCATTAAAACTGAGGGGATTATCTAGATTACAAAAAATTTAGTAGAGAAAACCGACAAGGCTCAACAAAGATCCTAAGAACCTATATTGGTTAGTTTGTATTGTTAGAGTGTTCCATTTCCTTGACAGCACTGTCTCGCAAGACCTTTACTTCAAGAACTGCTCCCCACCCTCAAAATAAATTTAGAAGTTGAGGTATTAAATGACTACTTTTTGTGCTATTAAATATGCAGTGATACTGTTAAAGATTGTAGTAATGCACCACAAGTCCGGGATAGAAACGAGCATCTAAAATTCATTTAGTATAAGTTGAGCCATTGAAGTAATTGTGCTGCCTTAGGCTGAAGTTCACACATTTTCCGATTTAATTAGCATGTTCATATAAGCTTTCAATGAAATGAGTGTGATGTATGATAATATCTCTGACGTTAATGTGACTGCTTCATTTCATTTTTTCCCTCTTTGGCAGGAGGGAATGACAAAGACAAAAGAAGTTCTTGGTATGATTTATCTTCTTCGTGTCAGTCATATAATCTGTTACAAATATATCATTTCAGTGTTTAAATGTTTTGCTTTGCAGATACTGTGATGAAAATTTATATAAAGACAATGATTGAAGATGATGACAAAGAAGTTGTTGCGCAAGCTTGTATGGCTGTTGCTGACATCGTGAAGGATTTTGGTTACATGGCTGTTGAGCCCTGTAAGTGTGCACACTTTGATTCCTTCAGGTCCTCCAGTCATTAAAATTAAATTTAGGATTAACTTGTTTTTCCCATCTTTATAGATATCACTCAGCTTGTTGAGGCAACTGTAGTTCTGTTACGAGAGCAGTCTGCGTGTCAGCTTGTAGAATCAGATAGTGAAGTTGATGATGACGACACTGAACATGACGAAGTGCTAATGGATGCTGTTTCTGATCTCCTCCCTGCATTCGCGAAGGCCATGGGTTCTCATTTTGCTCCAATCTTTTCAAAGCTGTTCGAACCTTTGATGAAATTTGCTGTAAGTTTGGGACCCCCCTCCCCGTCCGAACAATTTTTTTGTCAAGTTCTTTTCTGTTCTTTGCCTTAGAGATTAGCTTTAGTCACAGTGTTTCATGCCATAACCTCTGCAATTGCAGAAAGCATCGCGCCCATCTCAAGATCGGACCATGGTCGTTGCAACCCTTGCAGAAGTTGCTCAACACATGGGTGCTCCTATTGGTGGCTATATTGATGTAAAATTTTGAGAACTAGTTAATTGGTTCTTTTCTTCTCCTCTCCAACACACACACACACTTTTTGATAGTTCTGCAACTGAATTGGGGAAATATTAATCCTGCTTCAGACTGTGATGTCCCTGGTACTTAAAGAATTAGCTTCAGCAGATGCTACAAACCGAAGGAATGCAGCATTTTGTGTTGGCGAGTTGTGCAAAAATGGTGGTGATGCTGCTTTAAAGTATGCTTTCGGTTGCATACCTTGTTTACCATCTACTTCTGTTCCTAATATATGTTCTGAGTTTGTGGGGTTGTAGCCACTGACTATTTATCATTTACCTTCTTTGTTGGCACATCTAAATCTGATTTATTCACTTTATTCTAGATATTATGGAGATGCCTTACGTGGCCTTTACCCATTATTTGGCGAAGCTGAGCCAGATAATGCAGTGAGAGACAATGCTGCTGGTGCGGTGGCAAGGATGATAATGGTTCATCCAGAGACAATCCCACTGAATCAGGTGGAGAATTTGATGTTTCTATTGTTTTTGGCTTTGAAGGTTTCCCTCTATTTGCCATGGTCGTTATATGTTGTTGTACTTTCTTTAGGTGCTACCTGTTTTCTTGAAAGTTCTTCCTCTAAAAGAAGATCATGAAGAATCCATGGCAGTCTACAGTTGCATATGCAATCTTGTTTTGTCATCTAACTCTCAGGTATTTTCATGTCTCATCTTATCTGTCACAAAGTCTATCGGAAATGGTCTCTCTACCTTCACAAGGTGGGGGTAAGGCTGCATACACAACACCCTCCCCAGACCCCACTTGTGGGATAACATTGGTATGCTGTTGTATCTTATCTGTCACGTTAGTTATCGTTCTTGTTTCCTTTATGTCTTCATCTTCTGTGGAATGTTATATTAAACGCGTCTTTACTTCTGTTTGTTTTGTGAATATACAGATCTTATCTTTGGTTCCGGAGTTGGTAAATGTTTTTGCCCAGGTTGCCATGTCACCTGTTGAAACCCCTGAAGTCAAGGCTCGTGTTGGAAGAGCATTTTCTCACCTAATTTCGATTTATGGTCATCAAATGCAGCCTCTTCTGAGTAATCTTTCACCTGCACATGCTAATGCTCTCGCAACTATTGCACCTCAGAGCTGACATGTAAAGAGCCTTTGAGAAGAGCAAGTTTTATGTATTGTGTTCTTGAAATATTTAATATTATCTTATTCATCGGACATGCATCCATGGTGGAAGAACAGCTAATTAGGCTGATCGCGTCCAGGTATAGTCTTATCTATACCATTGTTATCTTCTTCCTTCCAACTAAAGATGCAACATACATGTCATCGATTGGCAAGTCATGTCATTATTTTAATCAATTATCTTTGTGCAAAGACAAGCCTGAGATATCCGTAGTTCCATTTTTTTTTTCTCTAATAATGTTCCAGACTTTGAACAAATCATAAATGGATGTTTAGTTCTGCTTTCTTTGTCTATCAAAGGTAATTTACTCAAAATTTTGTTATTTTGCAGGTTTGCGTCGTTTTATTTTTTGGTCAGGTGTCAAAGTTTTCCATGGAGATGCAATATCTTCCATTTTGACATATTCTACAGAAGAGTTGTCTTTTCTTTCTACTTTCAGGGTGATGTGATGGAGGAGAAGGGGTGGGGGATGGGGTTTGTTAGCCATTTTTAGATTGTTTTATTTATTTGTTACAATGTGTCAAAGAAAGAAACTAGGAAAAGAAAGGGGTGGTGGAAGTTATGTTGTGTGAGGTTTATTATACATAGTTGAAAAACTTGAGTGTGTATATCCACAATTCTTTGATGTTTAAGGTGGGGTTGCTGTATAATTTATGACTTGCTATTGTTTGGAACAACATTTTGTTATAGTGAATGTGTTCAAGTTATAGGTCAACTTGTTAGATCTTTTGGACCGAATGTGATAAATAGGCCCAAGTTCGTTGATGGGTTTGGTCTACTGACAAGCAAAGGCGAATCTAGAGGGTATTTGGGGGTTTATCCGAATCCATTCGCTAAAAAATTATATAATATATAAGGTACTTCTTAAACTATACTATATATATTCTCAAATTTTATATTTTTATCTTTTGGGATCTCTTAGCGAAAAGGCTGAATCAGTTGAAAGCAATCTTAGAGCCCGTTTAGCTAGCGTTTGGCCATAAATTTCTAAATATTCTTGACAAATATTATTTGGGTGAAATTTGGGTGAAATTTCACCATGTGTTTGGCCATAGTATTTGGGAAATATATTTCATTTTTTTAGAAAAATATGATTTATACCCATAAGTTTTAAAAACTATCAAAACTAACCATAAGTTTGTATTACAAGTCAATTGAATCTTCGTTGCAACAATAACAAATAGTGTCCATGACACTAGAGCAAT
>JAJOOO010079496.1:0-19619 GCA_029582685.1 Solanum piurae
ATCAAATTTTTTTAAAACCAAAAGGGCAAAATCGCTCCTGACGGAGCGATTTCCCTCTGACACAAAATGAAAAATCGCTGCCATAGCAGCGATTTTGTAAAAAAAAAAAAAATCTTTTTTTTATTAAAAATCGCTGCCCTGGCAGCGATTTAAAATATATATATATATATTTTTAATTAAAATAGCTGCGATTTTAAGTCAGAATTTTTTTTTTCCTTACACATCGCTGCAGGAGCAGCGTTTTTCATGCCTAGTGCTATTATTTTCATGCCTATTGTTAATTATTAATAATATAAAATGATAAACAAGACGGACAGTATACTCAATAAAATTATTGAAGTATGAGGAAAATTGAATTATATATCATAAATAATAATAAAAGAATATTAAATTTAAATTTTTTTTAAAATTCTTAACCAAAATCGCTGACAAAAGTTGTCGTATGATTTTCAGGAGCGATTTTCTTCTGGCAAAAGTTGTCGTACGTTAAAAAAAAAAAAAAATTGCTGCTAAGATCGCTGCCTTAGCAGCGATTTTCTCAAAAAAAAAATCTTTTTTTCTTAATTTTGGTTAAGAATTTAAAAAAAAAAAGTTTTTTTTAATTTAATATTCTTTTATTATTATTTATGATATATAATTCAATTTTCCTCATGCGTCAACAATTTTATTGAGTATACTGTCCGTCTTGTTTATCATTTTTATATTATTTATAATTAACAATAGGCATGAAAATAATAGCACTAGGCATGAAAAATGCTGCCCCTACAGCAATGTGTAAGGAAAAAAAAATTCTAACTTAAAATCGCAGCCATTTTAATTTTAAAAAAATAAAAAATTACAAAATCGCTGCTGTGGCAGCGATTTTTAATTAAAAAAATTTTATTTTTACAAAATCGCTGCCAGGGCAGCGATTTTTAACAAAAAAAGGTTTTTTTTTTTTTTTACAAAATCAATGCTCTGGCAACGATTTTTTATTTTGTGTCAGAGGGAAATCGCTCCGTCAGGAGCGATTTTGCCCTTTTGATTTTAAAAAAATTTGATGTGCCCTTTTGGAATTTTTGACAATTTTTTTTGCCCTTTTGGCTCCGCACTCCATTATCTTCCTCGAGGGATTCGTCTCCTTGTGCTCCAATAACTTTCACACTCTTGACTCTGGTGCCAATCATGTACTTTGCAAACAACTCCACTTGAGTTATCATTTTCGTCATGTTTTCATCTCTTTCTTCCTCTTTTCTACTTCATTGGTCATGATCGTGGAGTTGACACCGATGTCACCTTGACATCCTTTGTGTTCCAAGCTCGGTTAGTTTTAGTCATTCTATCCAATGGGCCCTTTGCAAGTTTGATCCATGAGTGAACCACCTGTTAAGTTGTTTGCTGATGACTTGTTAGTGGAGTCTAGTGATCGGTAAAAGCATTGCAAGAGCACTCCATCCGGTAACTCGTGATTGGGACACAAGAACAATTCCTTTTTGAACCTCAATCAAACCTCATGTAAAGGCTTTCCCACCACTTAGAGAAAGTTAGTGATTTCATCACGCAGATGCAACATTCTCGAGGGTGGAAAAAATTGATCTAGGAAAGCCTTGGTTAATTTGTGCCATTAAGTGATGGAGCCTTGAGGTAGCTCCTCCAACCATGTTGTAGCGTCTCCCGTAAGGGAGAATGGGAACCATCTTAGCCTAATGGATTCTTGACTAATGTTTGTGATGTTGAAAGGATGACAAATTTCAGTGAATTTCCTTATATGGCCGTTAACATCCATTTGCAAGGCCTCCAAACAATCCTTTCATCTGGCTTAGATGTAGCATAGTGCTAGTGACATGAAAAACGACATTCCCTATTGTCGGAGGTAGGTGAACGACCCTAGGTACACCATGTGCTACCACCACTTCATCCTCGACATCCATGAATCCATCAATACTAGCTTGACTAATCTCTTATCATGTTCAATCACCAAAAACAACAAAACAACATAAAAGAAAAGCAAGATGCCAAACAAATGTGAATCAACAAACAAACAAATGACAATCAATTTCCGATCTTCAACAATGGTAACATTTTCAATAACGTCTAAAACAACTCTCAAATTAAGGAGTTGGAAATGATCGTATGCAAAAAAAGTACCCAACAAGAGTCGGGGTGGATTTCCCATAGAGATTGGATGTTAGATTCACTAAGGTTTGTAAATCAAAGCACATAAGCAAGACAGAATTGCTGGTATCAAGATTAAAGGGACTACAGGTGCGCATTCTATAGGTATAACTTTGATTATAGTACTCCCTCTATTCCGTATTATAAGAATTTTTGAGGGTTTTTTTTATTGTTCAAAATAATTGAATTGTTCAAAGTTCAAGATAAATGTTTGAAATTTATTCCATATGTTTGTTTTCTATTAATGAAGTTTTACATTTTTCAGGTGATAAATTGACTACTTTGAAAGTTATATTTATGATTTCACAAAGGGCAATGGTGAAAAATATGGTTTAAATTATGTCCTTGAATATTTTTCTTAATAGGTGTGCAATTCCTCACAAATTCATTTAATATGGAATAGAGGGGGTATTAACTAGAAAACATAGAACAAATTATAGCATGCTGATAAAACTAACACCATTGATTAGCTTCATTCCTCTGTTAATGGAGATCAACTCGACTGGAGAGTAACTGAATTGAGAGAGAAAACTTGTGTTTGTATTGAATGTGAATTAGAGAGTAGACATTACAATGTGACTCTATATCTACAATCACTAACAGAATATAGCTGGAAATTAACTAACTAACAACTTGACACTAACTAACTTTAATATGCATAACTAACTTTACTGTACACAACTAACTAATGGACTCTACACATTATATTCTCATCACCCCCCCTCAAGTTGGAGGTGATGTAATTACAGACAACTTGTGTAATAGAGTAGTATGTTTAACCCCAGTCAAGGCCTTGGTGAAGATGTCTGTCAACTGTGAATCAGTGGGTATATGATGGAGTGTGATCAATCCTTGCTGAAGCTTAGTCCTAAGAAAATGACAATCAATTTCAATGTGTTTTGTCCTCTCATGAAAAACTAGATTCTTGGCAATATGGATTGTTGCTTGACTGTCACAATGGACATGTATAGGCAAGGAACATTGTATAGTCAATTCACCCAGCAATATTTCAAGCCACACTAGCTCTCCCACAACTTGTCTCACTACTCTATATTCAGCTTCAACAGATGATAGGGACACTGATGCTTGCTTCTTAGACTTCCAGCTGATAGGATTGTCTCCCATAAGTACTAGGTATCCACTAACAGACTTCCTTGAGTCAGGGCAAGCAGCCCAATCAGAGTCACAATAGGCACTGATAGTGAGATCAGGCTTGTTTGAAATGAAAATCCCCATTGTTGGATCCTGTTTCAAATATCTGAGTACATGGTAGGCTGCTTTCAAATGTGGTTCCCTAGGTGATTGCATGAATTGGCTCAAATGTTGCACACTATAGGATATGTCCATTCTAGTATTAGTTAGAAAATTGAGCTTGCCAACCAACTTCCTATACTGAGTGGGATAAGTTAAGAGTTTGCCATCTGTGGTTGTTAACTTCTCAGTGCAGTCAAGTGGTGATGTAGTGGCCTTGTAACTCAACACATCAAAATCCTTCAGGAGATCAGAAGTGAACTTTCTTTGAGAAATTAGAACACCATCATGCCTGTACAAGATTTCTAGGCCTAAAAAGTAGTGAAGTTTGCCCAAATCTTTTATCTTGAACTGGTCATTCAAGAAGCACTTTAAGGAATTAATCTCAGTTGCATCAGTACCAGTCATGATTATATCATCCACATATATGAAAACAAACACCAAGGAGCACCCCTTCCTTTTATAGAACAATGAATAGTCACTATCTGAGTGTTGATACCCTCTTGAACAAAGACTATTTACCAACTTCTCATACCATTGCCTGCTGGCATGTTTTAGGCCATACAAGGATTTTTTCAGTCTGCACACCATGTTATCACAACCTGCTGCAAGGCCTTGTGGAGGTACCATGTATACTTCCTCATGTAAATCACCATGTAAGAATGCATTATTGACATCTAGTTGATAAAAACTCCAACCTTTCTTAACAGCCAAAGAAATCAATGTTCTAACAGTAGTCATTTTCACCACAAGTGAAAAAGTTTAGTATAATTCACCCCAGCTTGCTGTGTATAACCTTTGACTACTAACCTGACCTTGAACCTCTCCACACTTCCATCAGCCTTATGCTTTATTTTGTACACCCACTTGCATCCAATAGCCTTCTTCCCATCAGGTAACCTGACCATCTCCCAAGTATCATTAGCATACAAGCCTTCAAACTCATGTATCATGGCTTGCTGCCAGGCAGGGTGCAGCATTGCCTCTTCAAAAGAATTAGGCTCACATTCATGTGAAATGGTTGTGACTAACTACTGACTATCAGAACAAAGACTAGTGAAACATACATGGTTATGGTGAGACATAAAAGAAGTGAAGGAGTGTAACTTAGGTAGGGTGTAGTTGTATTCCTTTAGGTAACTAGGAGTGTGTATGGTCCTGGTTGTTCTTCTAGGTCCTGGTGGTATAGGTGTTGATAAAGTATCATTCATCATAAAGGCATTTAGATCAGGCAAAGTACTTTGTGTTGCAGGTTCATGTAGATCAACAGGTGGTGTTTCATGCATGTTGGTACTATTGATTACTTGATTATCAGTTACTTCATGTGGTGTAAAATTGTCCAGCCTTTCATCATTAGCAAAGGTGTTTATTTTACCAGGCATACAAGGCATGTTAGTGGTATGAATAATCATTTGTAAAATAGAATTGAAACTAGAACCATCAGGGGCAATAACAAAAGGAAAAATCTTTTCATGGAAGGTGACATTTCTAGATATGTGAACTTTCTTGGTAGCTAGATTCAAAACTTTGTAACCTTTTGTATTGAATGGGTAGCCAACAAAGATATGAGGTGTGGTTCTTGGTTCAAGTTTATCTTGTTTGTTCTTAAGACAGTTGGAAAACAAAGACAACCAAAACTCTTAAGGTGGGAATATGTAGGTTGTTTATGGTACAACATTTCATTTGGAGACTTGTTTTGAAGGAGTTGAGTGGGCAATCTATTTATTATGTATGTGGCAGTCAATACACATTCTTCCCAGTATCTCATAGGCAGTTTTGATTGAAATAAAAGTGCCCTTGTTGTTTCAAGTAGGTATTTATGTTTCATTTCTACCACACCATTTTGTTGAGGTGTCTATGGACAAGTTCTTTGGTGTATGATACCTTTGATTTGGAAGAAACATGTAGCTTCAACTGATGTGAACTCTAACCCATTGTCAGATCTTATGGTTTTCAACTTGGTTTGAAATTGGTTTTCTATGAGAGATATGAAAGCTTTGATAGTTTGGAGAGCATTACTTTTGCATCTTAGTAATTGTGTCCAAGTGGACCTACTGTGGTCATCCACCATGGTGAGAAAATAATGATAACCATCATGAGTGGGAATGTGATATGGTCCCCATAGGTCAACATAGAGCAACTCAAAAATTGTGGTAGTGGTGGTGGTGCTTTCTGGAAAGGGCATCCTAGTTTGCCTAGCCATAGGGCATATAGTGCATGTAAAAGATTGTTTGGAAGAAAAAATCACAGGTATGGCTGAGATACTTTTCATTTTTACAAAAGGTACATGTCCTAATCTAGCATGCCATAAAAGTTCATCATAATGAGTGTGACTAGAGACATTAGCAAATGAAGGACATGTATCAGTAAAATAAGAAGAAGGAACAATATTACAATCTTTTTTATTCATAGCAAAAATGGGAGATTGTTTTACAGAAGATGCAGTGTGCACTTTAGAGACAAGATGACAATTAGAATGAGGTGACTTTTTCCCAGCAGATGAATAACAGTTGTGGCATTTGTGACACAAGAAGTACAGGTCATTCTTGGCTTTACCAAGTTTCAGAGGGCTCTTCAGAGAAGGGCCCTGCAGCAAACAAGAAAATTTGTCAAAACTGACTACTCCATTGAGTTGTAGTGCTAAACAATGAACAGAAATGAGATTAAACTTGAAGTTAGGTACAAATAATACTTTGCTCAGAGTCAAGTCTGTATTTAAACAAGCATCACCAATTTCAGTCATTTTAACCTTGTAACCATTTGGGAGTGAAATTAAGAAGGGATATGGAAGTGATCTAATGTTTGTGAGAGTGGTTTTATCATAGGTCATATGATGTGATGCTCCTGAATTCAAGAGACAACAGTCAGTTTAACGCATTTACAAGAAAGATCACCTATATCAGTGATAGAGGAATAACAAGCAAGTATACCTGCCAAGTTCACATCTCCATTCAGCATGTTGTCTGAGTTGTCTGAATTTGAGGCTCAATTTCCAGCTGGTAGAGTTCCCAAGATGTTGAGTAGTTGTTCATACTGGTCTTTGGACAGGTTCAATGGCATCGGCTTCCCCATTTCAGGTTCTTCCTCAGCTTGATGTGCATTCATATCAGAGGCACACATATTTGTTGCAGAACTTATGCCTTTTCCCTTTTGGAACCTTGGATTGGATGGATATCCATGAAGCTTGTAACATCTATCCCTTGTGTGTCCTGATTTCTTACAATAGTCACAAAATATAGAAGACCTGCTGGTACTAGAATTTCCTCTAAACATAGTGTTGTTGTTTGTATTCCCAAAATTGGTTCCAGCTCCTCTAGATGAACTGTAGTTTGTCTTGAGCCCCTTATAACCTGCACTGTTGTTGGTCTGTCCATAGGCATTGAGAGAGGTAGAATCCAAAGCTATATGACTATGAGGCTTCACCTCTCTTTGTTTTTCCTCTTGGCATAAAATGGCAAAGGCTTGAGCCATGATAGGAAGAGTGATCATCATGAGAATGCTGCCTCTGACAGTCGTATACATCTCATTCAGCCCCATTAGAAAGTGTATCAGTCTCCTGTCTTGTTCAGCCTTGTGCAGTTTGTTTTTACCCTCACAAGAGCACACACAAGTGCACTGAGAATTGACATCAATGGTGCTCATCTCCTCCTACAACTTCTTCATTGTTTTGTAATACCTAGTGATGTCTAGAGTGCCTTGGACAAGTTCATTGATTTCCTTCTGCAATTGATACAATTTGCACCCATTGGTTTGATCGTACCTTTCTTCTAACTCTACCAAGAGTTCCTTGGCATTATTCACGTACTGCAAGCTATCGTGCAATTCTGGGGACAAGGAATTTAAGATCCAAGATGTGACCATGTCGTCACATCTCTCCCATTGCATGAAATTAGGTTCAGTAGGAGCAGGTCTCACAATTGCTCCGTTAATAAATCATGTCTTGCTCTTGACTGAGAGAGCTCTGAGAACGGCCCTTCGCCAAGATCTATAACTTGTACCATCAAAAACTCCAGGTAAAAGAGAGGATCCTGCACTCTCTGAGGGATGTAGGTAAAAAGGACTAGCAAATCAAACTGTAGTCGAACTAGAAGCGGAATCGGTTTGAAGATCAGTTTGGGTATCAACCATGGTGTTTGAGTATTTGTGAGGAAATTCAACACGAAAACAACCAGAAAAGCTAATCCTCAAACACGAAATCAAAAAATTGACAGAAACAAAGAATTCACTACATAATTCCTCAATCAGGAAATCAAAATTGACAGAAACAGAGAATTCACAACACAAACCCTCAAACAGCTAATCGAAAGCAACACAGAAGAGTTTCTGTAAATGTAGAGGAGAAGCTTACGAAATAATTTTGAAAAGAAGAATTACGATCAATCAACCGCGCTCTAATACCATGATAAAACTAACACCATTGATTAGCTTCATTCCTCTGTTAATGGAGATCAACTCGACTGGAGAGTAACTGAATTGAGAGAGAAAACTTGTGTTTGTATTGAATGTGAATTAGAGAGTAAACATTACAATGTGACTCTATATGTACAATCACTAACAGAATACAACTGGAAATTAACTAACTAACAACTTGACACTAACTAACTTTACTGTGCATAACTAACTTTATTGTACACAACTAACTAATGGACTCTATCCTTTATATTCTCATCACATGCATTGCTTTCGTTTTAGCTAAACTCAAAGTTTCTCAACCCAATTAATTGCTTGAGCAGGCATGCACTATTTCTAGCTCTATCCCTTAGATGAGGTTGAAGTCCCAAATCCTCACTATTGAAGACTTACCCAATTGCACCTCTCTTTCTCAAGTAAATGTGAAATTAGAGAATTTAAATAATATTTGCAACCATTAATATCCAGATTAAAACTTGAAGAAAACAATAGATCAATCCTTATTAATCAATTCTAAAATCAACTAGTCAATACACAATCAATACTACTTACCCCTAGAAGAGAAATTAACTACTCATAGTTGAGGAAAGAGAAACTATAGCATAAAGGAGTTCATCAATTCCATTTACCATGAGAAATTAATATTAATTCAAAACTTTTCTACCTTCAATAATGGTGGTTTCTCAATTCTAGAAGCAAAAGATGCTAAAATTGTACTTTACAAGTGTACTCTCTATCCTCTCTAATAGTCTGTACAGATTGGGGGAAAACTAGGCTTAATATTCCTTGCACAAATTCCAAAATCATCATTGAAAGCTTCCTAAGTACGCAACTGACTTCTGGACAATTTAATCATTTGGGTAACTAGTGACCTATAACGCTCAACTGCATTCCTAAATTAGAAATGTAGGTGGTCGTATGCAAAACAATATCAAACTTATGAGGTAGGGGTTGAATCCCACAAGAAATAATGTAAGCGCGATCGAAAAGATAAGGAATTACAAGCCACATATGTGAATCCAACAATAGATACAAATATTTTTTTGGGGGCTTTCAACTAAGGGACAAAAACTAAAATTAAGACAAAAAAATAAATGATAGATTGATCATTAGACTTTTTGACCCAAGGGTAGCAAATTGATTTGGGAATGTGGATTCAGTTCATGCCCATATCACAAGTAAACAAACATTATCAAGATAATCATGGGTAAGTCAACTATCCCTTGGATTCTCAAGTACCCACTTGTATCTCCCGATCACAAGCTACTATATCTTGACTAATTCTCTCGAACTTAGCAAGTATAACAAATTAAACAATCCAATATGACAACAGTAGGATTATCCTATCTCTAGCTCAAATCCATAAAATGAGGGTTAGACCCGAATTTAGGATTTCTCAAGCGCTAGTCCAATAGCCAATTCTCAAATCGTGTTAATCAACCTTTCCAACACTTAATCCTCTTTCTCAAGCAAGATCAAGATAAATAGGCAAGTCTTTGAGTTGATCACTTCGTTGGAAGTCAATTAAACCATGATATTATTAGATAATCAAAGATTTGTATCATAAAAAAAAAAAATCAATTAATTGTAAAAGCACAAAGCAAGAATCAAAACCACATTATCAAAATCTGAAAATCAAATAATACAACTATGAATATTCAATACAAAACCAAGAGTTGTAGAAAGATCTTAAGATTTACACATTTAAGCTCACAATTTTCACTCTTCAAGTTGTGTGGTAGCTCTCTCCTCTTAAAGTAGGGTTTTTCTCTCAATTATAGGTCAATGATGTCAATAAAAAGGTCTCTAATGGGTTGAGAAACCTTTATCCCGATTGGGGTTTTCAAAAGTGTGAAAAGATAGCTTTGGGCTTCACTATACTTGATAACGCTCAACTACACTTCATCTGATTCTAAGTGTAGGCGGTCTCAATCAAGTATAAACCTAACTAAGAGTTGGGGTCGATCCCACAAGGAGTGATAAGGAAAAGAATTCAATTACGAAGTGAAAGGAGTGTTCTAATCATTTGTAGAAGTAGAAATTTTTTAAACAATTAAAGTAAATGGCAGGGGTTTGGCAATTAATGTCAATTGGGGGGATTAGAGTGAACAATTAACAACTACGAACAAACGAGAGTAATCAAGTAGAGAGATCCTTGGGAGTGTGATTGATTAAGTGCCAATTTTACTAAATGAGTGATTATTATTTACTAGAAATCGTTGAATCTTAGTGGGTAGGCTAGACTTTAAGTGCAATAGTCATTTCTCAATCAACAATCGCGAATCAAGCGAGTTCTCTCGAACCTCGACAAGCATAACACATATGAACAACCCAATACCTCAATCAATCTACTTTTTCAAGCTAGATTAGTAAGATTGAATTTAGACCCACTTTCTCAAGTTAAGTCCACAATAACCCAATCACTACAATCATCAATTAATAGTTTTAACTCTAAACCTCTTTCTCAAGCAAGCTTAGAATGTTAAACTTTAATTGTATTTGCAACTACAATTCATCAATTAAAACTCAACTACTAATTGAACCCACTTCAAATCAACAATCAAATCAGTAAATACTAACACCCATAAGCTAATTGAAGCATTCAATCACATAATCACACCCCCAAGAATGGGGTATTAGCCACACATAATAAAGAACAAGAAATAGTTACCAACTATGTTTTCCATTAGTTTGGGTAACAATCCACAAGTCTTCAAAATATTCAAATTGAGTTCAAAATCAATTAAACCCTAAATCTCTACTCAAAAACTTAAAGAACAATGTTAGGGATCAAAAACTCAGAGCTGGACAATGTGAGAACTCTCAATGTGAGTCAAAATCCCTGACTCATCAACACCCCCAACTTAAACTTTTGCTTGTCCTCAAGTAAAACACAAGATCAATCAGTTCAATAGAGAAGTCTACAGACAGTGTTACTCAAGACTCAACATGAATGCACATGAGGTTTAATCCACTCATGCAATGTTCAATTGTGCACTACAAGTTTCAAACTGTGACTAACCATCATCAAATATAAATAAATTCACAATGTTTGCTTCAAATGCAAATTCAAGCTCAATAAAAGTATTTGAATGCGCTCACATCAGAATGATTCCATGCTCGCACAAAGATCATCAAAATTTTAGAATTAAGGAATCAAAAGCAACTCTCACACTCTCAAAGATAAACACATGCATCATTCTATCCATAGGATTGCCCGTATTTTTCAATCAACATGAAATTAAGCCCAATCAAGATCACAAAGGTCCTTCAAGGTTGGTAACAGAGTTGAGGTTAAAGGTATGATCATTTTGGCTTAGTGACTTCTACCTTCATGAAGCATGACCTCCATTTCACTTTTTCTCCTTTTCTTTCACTCTTTTTTATTTTCACAACACCATATGTTCTTTTAAGCATGATTCATTGGACACCCCATTTCTTTTATCTATTGCACAAGCTTTATTGCAACATCTTTTTTTCTTTTTCAATATTTTTCTTCTCTTTTCTCTCTTTTTTATATGGAGGGGTTCCATCTTTTTCAACACAATCCATCAAGGGCAAATTTTTCACAAACTTCTTAACTTTCCTCATTTTTCACCACACCCAAACTTAGGCTTTTGGCTTAAGTTGGCTATTCAAATGGATCAATGCTTCATGAAGGTTTTAGATGATGGGACAAAGAGGTCAAATGTGTTCATGTTTCATCCAAAGAAAAGGTTAGGCTCAAATGGTGCCAAAATAGGTTCACACTCTCACAAGGTGGTCACAAAGAGGTATAATAACACTTTGGTTCACTCTCCACAAATTGTGCCTAAGATCATCTCTATCATTCGCCTACATTAATCGACTGGACGAACGGGGCAAGTTCTAGGTATTACCAAGTACATATTTCAAGACAATCTCACTACACATGGCATTCAACACAATCATCAATCAAGATTCTACAAATTTAGCTCGCGTGCAACGATCATCACAAGATTCATTTCAACCATTGACCAGTCACAATGAGATGCTAAGAGCTCACACATGACTTATGCAACTCAAATTTGCCTCATTGGAATTGCACAAACATATTGTTCAATCATGAGAACTATTCAAGTCATCGGTATTGATCACAATCGATACTCAAACAAAAGAACAACCACATTAAAAACCATCAGTCACAAAGATAGACATCCAAAACACGATAAATCCAACCTAAGAGGGTAAATGTGAAGGTACCACCCCGCCAAACAAAACCTAACATTGTCCTCAATGCAAATATATTGAATGTAGCTAACAGGACAAGCAAGTAGGGATAGTTGAATGAAAATATTAAAGTAGGAGGACGTTTTACTTCACGCCCAGTCGGCGAGTAGGTGTCAGGCACGCCGAACCATTCAGTGAATCGCGAAGTTGGCACGAGATCGCCGAATTTTCCAAAAAGGTAGTTTGCCACCTTAGTAAAAAGGGGAACTTAGTCGGGCTCGCTGACTGGTTCCACGGTGCGCCGAAGGTTCCTACCGCTCGCCTAAATTTCCAGAACAAGTGTGTCTGCTACCTTGAGCAAAAAGGTGAGCTCAGTCGGGCTCGTCGACTAGTTCGGCAATACATTGAAAAGTCAGACAACTCATCGACTTGCCATTATGTTAGAAATGAGGATTTTAACCTACACATTTACCAAACGTTATTAAAAAAACAACTAAAAACTTGGGTTGCCTCCCAAGAAGCGCTTTATTTAACGTTGTGGCACGACGAAGACATGCTTCCAAGCCTCATTCTTTGGGTTAACCATGATATCACTCGATAATCCCCCTTTTGGTCTTGGGTTCAAATGAGTCGATATTTGACCCATTTGTGTTTTCAGCTACTTAATCGATATCGAATATGAGGTAACTATTTAGTTCAGAGATGATACGTCATCTTTTATTTCCTTTAGCACCTTGTCTGATCCTTTCACTTTGTTGAGAATGTGTGCAAGCATATCTTCAATGCAGAAATTTTTAAGTTCAACCCTTTGCTCTTTTGGCTTTTGACGCTCATGGGAGGTACATATCGTTCTTTATCACCGTCCTTTCTCTCCAATTTGTACCACGGTCACGCCATTCTCTATTTTGGTCTCTCCAACCGTCATTTTGATCCCTATTCTGACCTTGGTTCCCGCCCAGCCTTGGATAGTCCGGACGGAAAGCACGTGCTTGATTTGCCAAGAAATTCACTTTTTCATTGTACATAGCTTCAAAGTGTCCTTCATCAGGGTTCACTCCACTAACTCCGACTGCATTCACAGCGTTGGAACCACTTCCCATGACATGTTTCGACAATAGATCCATTTTGGTCATCATCTTAGCCATGTTTCATCCCTTTTTTGTCTTTTTCGATTTGTTCCTTTGTCATCTTGAAGTTCAAAGGAGACACTAATCATCTATAGTGTACGAAGCACGATTGATTTTTTTCATCTCATCAAGAAGAGTAGATGCTATTTCAAATGGTTGTTGCATGATTCCTCTCCGAACAAGCTGGTTAGCCACACCCTTGTTGACTGAATCTATACTCCGGTAGAAGTATTGTAGCAATACATTATCCGAGAGTCCATGAGTTGGATATTGGAGTAGCAACTTCTGAAACCTCAATCATGTCTCATGAATTGGTTCACCATCCACTCTCTTAAAGTTCTAAATATTATCTCTTAATGTCATCATCTTCGAGGGAGGAAAAAACCTAAGATCACGAGTGACCCCAAGCTAACCCTGAGTCTGACATATATCAAGCATGCTAAAAGTATAACTAAGATAAGCGGAAACATAACTAATAAATGAGTCAAAACTAAAGGACTCCACTGAAAATATGTCTGAATATCTGGGGGGAAACAACCCCAAAACACACAACACTGACTCCAAGTCTCAATCTACTACTATGTCTGAAAAGCCTTTAATTGATTTGAGTTGCTAGGACATGCCCCCAACTAACTCTAACAAAACTGAAAACTGAATGTAAAGACTAAAATAGAAAGCATGTCTATTGTCCTCGAAGTATGAGGACTCACAACTGAAGCTGCTGAAGTCGAATCAAGAATTTATCTAAGCGTGATCTGGATGCTGAGTGACTGAACCTATATCATGAAATGATGTAGCGCAAAGTATGCATTAGTACTTGGAATGTACTGAGTATGCAAGATATATATATGATAAGCTGAACAAAGTATATAAGCTGAACAATGCATAACTGGGCAATGATATAATCTGAACAAGGATATATATATGTACTAAAGTATAATCGAAAGATAAACTAGATGAAATGACCAAGTACTAATCATGAAGATTATGTTGAACTTTATACTGAAGTAACTGCTGAGAACCTGGTCAATACACTAAAAGTCTAACTGTGGGAGCTACTATTATCCGACATAAACCACGTGAGCTAAACGTGGAGTCTGATGTATACACCCCATCGAGAGGACCCAATAGACCTTGCCAAGGGTATAGAGGCATGGCTATGGCATGATCACTAAAAATTGATGCCCTACAGAGGGGACTTCTGAACCTATGTTGGCACGTAGTTCTAGAACTTTGAGGGTACGTTGAACCCTAGTCCAACTCGGTGCTAAGTCTACTCCCAAGTGAATATTCATGAATCTAAAATGTACTAAACACTAAATAGCTCAAAATACTGACATGCTAACTACGAATGCAACATTTATATACTGAGAAGATGGCATTCAAAATCTGGAGCATGAATTTCTGTCTGACTGGCCTAGAAAGTATAATTCATGAACTTGGATAAATTTACACAAGCTAGGGTTCTGAATACTATGCATGGAATTATACTAAGTTGTCAACGAACAAGTTATTTAGATCAAAGGAACAATAATCACAATAAATCTTGAAAATCTAAAAACTCTAGGTATGAACAGTTCATGAGAATATGAAGAACTAAATGAATTCTAGGGACCTAATAGGTGAAAGTAACCCACTAGTGAAATCTCACATACCTGGTGACGAAATCTACGAAAAAATCCTTTGAATTTCAGGGCTGAACTTTGAAGAACACTACTGCTTGTTCTTGAAAGAAATTGTTTCTTTTCATTCTAACTTGGATGATATTTGGAGAATGAAGGTTCTGGGTATATCTGACTAGATTATTAGGCATAGAGTGAGTAAAACGACGTAGTTTAGGCATCAAACGATGTAGTTTAAGTGCCTAAAGCATAGTGGAAAAGACAAAAATGACCCTGAGTTAAAGCTGACGAAGTGCCACTCACGAGGGGACTGACGGGCCGTCATTTGAACCACTGCCCATCAACTGGGTCGTGTTTTGTTTCTCTACTCGACAGGGCTTCACTAAAACGAGCATAATGTTTTACTCCGAGCTTTGATTTTAGCAAACTCGGTAGCGTTGGAAAGAGGGTTCAATATGGGCCATCTAATTAATTGTTTTCTAAAATATACGACCATTTGAAGTTGACTCAAAAGCCATTTTTCTCTAAATAGCTGATGACCCTCACCTACGGCCAGACCTACAGTCTGTAGGTCCAACCACAGATCGTATTGGTCGACCGTGGGTGGGATCAGAGACCCCTAAGTCTGGAACCTAATGATGGGACCCCACCTACGGTCCATGGTGTAACACACGATCCGTTGGTGGCTTCCGTTGGTCCTGACACCAGATCCTGGAAAGCTGCATTTTTTCCATCTTATCGAATTTGAGGTGTTACATTCACTATATGCAATTCTTATAACAGAGAGTAGCTAGTCATTAGACATATGATTACAGCTCGACATCAATAAAAGAAGGGAATAAGAGTAAAGATTTTCAGTAAAATTTGAAGCGCTAATGTAATCAATCCTCGCAATATTTCTTCCTAATTTTTTCACTACACTAAGAGAATAACTGTCTTGACTCTTAAATCAAAATTTTGTATTTTTTCGCAAGTCATGAACTTCAATTACAACTATCGTAATTGTCATCGACAAATATCAATAGGTTAACCATGATTTCCAAAACAGAGTGATGTGGAAGAAATTTGGACAAAACTGAAAGAGAAAGCATACCTAAATAAATTGTGATACCAGCTGACAAGACGAAAAAAACTGAATCAATATTGTTGGGAAAAAGGCAGAAGAACAGATTGGAAGAAAATTGGTGAGAAATGTAAAAAAAAAAGTCATACTTCCTGAGAAGATGAAGAGAGTTGAAAGAACAGACAGTCAACAGATGTTTTGTTTGGAATGATGAAATGGATGGTTCTAGAGTTATGAAAAGAGAAAATATTTGTTAGGATGAATGTTAAACTGACATTTTGCCTTTTCATCCCTGATCGACCTAAAATATATCAATATGGTGTCACACCTACACAACCTAGATATGTAAAATATGTAGTACTGATAAGCTGATTGTAATTTTTGTAAAACTAATTTGTCAAGACTCGTCATTAAGTAGTTAGATATCATGTCGCATATAAATGTTGTCCCATAATTTTTGTCAATTTCAGACGCTGGGCTCTTTACACACCTATGCGATCGAAACTCTAAAAATCATTCAGCTTTGCGACACAACCATAAGATAAGTAAAACAGACAATTGGATTAAGCAAATTGTCCTGAATATCCTTTATACATAAATTATCATTTCAATAATGTCAAACGTTGGAAAATTTAATCACCTCCATTGAATTACTGCACTAAGGGAATGTTCCATGAGATTAGTTATCGCATCATTTATATGAGATAACTTATCCCATTATTTTAATACAAATGATGGGATAAATAATCCCAAGATTAACTAATACCCCTAATCATACACAAAATAAAATAATCTTACATTTCATCCCCGAATTAATATCCCTTTAGACCAAACGAATCCTAAGTTCATCTAATATAAAACACTCTCAAATTTATTCTTAGTTAAATTAGAGTACCTTAGAAAGTAACTTGTTGAGCTCTCTTCTACTCTGCAGCTTGCAGCAGTAGGCACATATAGATTGGCGATTTTTTAGACATTTAAAATTTCTTTTTCTTCTCAATTTCTGTCAAGTCAATAAACAAAAAAAACTGAGTTTCTTTTTAATATAGAAATTCCAATAAAACTTATAGATGCAAGAATTAGATCCTAAAGCAGTAAAATGAAAATTGTCTTTTCGCTTACCTCTCTTTAGCTAAGCTTGTCCTCATCATCTACTAAATGGAGAAGCTTAATGTCGGTAGGCATTCGATAATCTACTGTAGGAACATGAGAAGAAGAAATTGGAACAAGAAAATTTTATTTGCTATGGTCAAAACTAAGAATATTCAACAGTAAAGCTAAATTTTAGAACAAAAAATTAAAATTTTGACATGCCAATACAATTATGGAGTAGAGGCAAAGAAATGTTGTCATTTCACTGGAGAAGGGAGCAGTAGGATAGGGAGAAGTTGTTGGGTTTCATCTCCCTCACCTATAGAAAAAGAAACAGATGTTTCTAGATTTTTATTTTTAATATTCCACACCTGATAAGCCAATTACTATTTTGCCCTTGAATGTAGTCAAATTTTCAAAACTGCCCTTGGTCGTTCTGACTTTCACGTTTCTATATAGTAGAACTAGATAAGTATGGCCCGGGCTTACGTCTTATATTTCAAGGAGCTCATTTATATATATACTCCAAGTTCATAGCTGCCAAAAAATCTTTTACTTGATTATAATGCAAAGTATCATTGTGAAATGTACAACGATGACAAGTTAGAATCCCAGCTCAAATATCACTTACAGAAAGTACAATTATTAGGTCTTTACACAAGTTCCAGTTTTATCAAAAACTTTCTTTTTAAAAAAGAATCCATATCTATTAAGGATACACGTTGCTTGTAATTTTCAAACTTCGTCAATATTAAAGCTATGCACAGAGATAGTTACTGGTTCAACCACTGAAATGGAATGAGATAAGTATCTATAGGGATCTTTCCTCTCCACTTACGCTTCTTGGCTGAATCGACTGTCACTTCTTTCTCTCGAAAGCTAGCGCATCAATCTTTCTTATTAACCACATTGTATCATAATCAATTCTCTTGATCCTTATACACCTTCTCTCCCTTGTTTAATCAAGAGAGAACGATGAAATGAGAAATTTTGTAGCTAAAAATGTAAAACTTATAAACACCAGAGGTTTGTGCACATCTTCACATGAGGAGAAAATGGTTACAAAATTTCTGCTACATTTCCAACTCATGTTTCTCTGCTCCTACTTTCTTGTCTATACATGTCATAACCTTAGCTTTTTTAAAAAAAAAAATGGCTTTATGATTCAAAAAGGTGTGCACACAAGTTACTTGAATAAAAAATTACACTTCAAAATTGAAATAAATTCTAAAGCATCAAAACAAAAGCCTATGCTATGTGGGAGAAGTCTAATTTCATCTCTTACTTTCACTATTTCCCAGATTTATAGGCCATTTCATGAATCAAATTCAGTACTCTGTTTCATCATATTTCCGAATTCAACATGTATTCAAAGTCTCATATTAGAAGTAGTCTTAGCACCATAAGACGTACCCATATCATGACATAAACCTTTATCGTAGTTATTCTAACATTTTTAAAAAAAAAAAACTAATAGAAAGCATGTTAAAGCAAATAAAAAATTTAAAAGAAACTTGTTGGGCTTGGTGAGAATCGATCCTGAATTTTACCTTTCAATTGAAAAGAAAAAACAACAAAACAATTATCTCTAGGAAGATCAACATGACAATCTAAGATATTATGCCTTACTTTTCCGAATCTGAGATCTATTGGATCTGGGGATTAATTGTGTTGCCAATATTTGCATTGCCTCAACCTGACAAAAATGTTGCTTACAGATCTTGAGAAATAGGAGATTTGACCAAGTGAATCAAGATAATGGTTGATTAAGCAATCTCTTGATAAATAATCATGGTAGTTTAGAAAATTATTCGGAATGACTTAGAAAACTATTTGAATCTATCTTCTTATCTTCTTATGTAGTATAGAATAAAAATCTTGAATCATATAGTGCAGAATTCCTCTGACCTAAAAGAGCATATGCCAATTATTAAGAATTATTATAAAAGTTTCAAGTGAAAAAAGACATGATAAAAAGAATCTCTATTAAGTTGCTAGTCCAGCTTGGCTACAAATTGCTTCTTGTTTAATTCAATCTTCTGATAGCTAAGTGAAAATTTAATTTAAATAAATAAATAAGTATCTTAATTGAAGGCCATACATTTTCATGAAACAAGCAACTGTGTCACACTTCAAAAGAACTTAAACAAAGCATTAAAATTGGAGAAACAAGCAACTGTGTCACACTTCCAATGAAATAAAATAACAGACGATTAGCAAAGGGATCAACACATGTAATGATAACATGAGAAGTGGTATCATTCACTAATGAGGGAATGAGATAATACCAAGTTATGGTACAATTCAAAATATTCAAGGGATTTAAAATGAGTGCACGAAATCCAAATTTTACTTAAAGTGTAAGCGAAGTATGATTTTTTCTAGCTTAGACATTTTCTCAAACACCTGGTGCACCTCAGAAATCTTTCAACAGGAAAATCACACATGCATACTCCATTAAATCTTGCTACAAGTGAAAAATAAAATTAGAAGAATGATCATACCAATTAAGTGTCTAGCAATTTATATGTTGGAACAAGTGGTTGTGCCCTTAGTCTCTTGGTGTGGTAGGTCAATGAAGCAATTAACGGCTAACTTGGACAAGTTGTGATGTTGTGCTCGTCTTAGTGCGGAACATACACATAAAACAGGTTCAATTTCAGTATATTGCTGGTTGAGCATCCGCTGAAGAAATAGAAATATCTGTAAACT
>JAJOOO010079497.1:0-12705 GCA_029582685.1 Solanum piurae
ACACATGTAATGATAACATGAGAAGTGGTATCATTCACTAATGAGGGAATGAGATAATACCAAGTTATGGTACAATTCAAAATATTCAAGGGATTTAAAATGAGTGCACGAAATCCAAATTTTACTTAAAGTGTAAGCGAAGTATGATTTTTTCTAGCTTAGACATTTTCTCAAACACCTGGTGCACCTCAGAAATCTTTCAACAGGAAAATCACACATGCATACTCCATTAAATCTTGCTACAAGTGAAAAATAAAATTAGAAGAATGATCATACCAATTAAGTGTCTAGCAATTTATATGTTGGAACAAGTGGTTGTGCCCTTAGTCTCTTGGTGTGGTAGGTCAATGAAGCAATTAACGGCTAACTTGGACAAGTTGTGATGTTGTGCTCGTCTTAGTGCGGAACATACACATAAAACAGGTTCAATTTCAGTATATTGCTGGTTGAGCATCCGCTGAAGAAATAGAAATATCTGTAAACTACAACATTAAATAGAAGAATTAACAAAATGAAGTAGATATTAACCCAAAATATGTATCTTATGCTCTTTAATTTTCCAGCTTTGCCTATTTTTGTGGCATTGTTTTCATCAGAATGTCATTGTTGAAAAAAATAAAAAAATAAAAATCACTTATCAACCAAATCCAAACTCACAACGCAACTACTTTCGAACAAATTGTAAACTCCATCAAACCCTTTCTTTTAGCTGTAGATCCATTAACCAAATTCCCCCAAATAACAACAAATTAGCAAAACGATGCACTCTAATTTTGATTTTTCGTGAAAAATAATAATAACAATAATAATAAAGAATTGGGCAAAAAATAAAAGTTAAACAGACCTCACGTGTAATCCGATGTGAAGATGAAGAGAATCAAATAGTTGTTCACTGTGAAGAGCAAGACACCATTTTTGAAAGCGTCGACCAAACTTGAGAGAAAAATAGAGATAAAGCGTCTACTTATGGATGTTTCTAGACATATCTCGTCGTCCGGGCAGCGAAAGAGATTTTTTTCTAGCTTGGTAAATATTTGGAGCTTATGCTTTATCAGCTCTCTTCCTCTTATATGTTGTATGTTTCAAATTGGGATTTTCAACAGAATAGTTGATTTACCTCATACCCCATAAGTTGCATCGCTAAGAGAAGAATGGATTTGAGGGAGATGATCCAGCATTTTTGGCTCTAAGGCCATAGCAATTGTTAATAATAATAATAATAATATTCTGGAACTGGAAGCCGAAGAAAGAGGATCTAGAACGATCTGGAATGGAAAGAAAAAGTAGCGTGGTTTGCTAAAATATCAATGATGCTAATTACTATTTTACCCTTGCATGATAACATAATTACAAAACTGCCCTTGGTCGTCTTGGTCGTCTTCACCTTTCTATATAATACTAGATGGGCAAGGCCCGTGCTTATAGCACGGGCCCAACATCTATATTTTCGATATGTTATCAATTTAAAGATGTTTTGCAT
The DNA here is from genome assembly GCA_029582685.1 of Solanum piurae. Taxonomy (NCBI): domain Eukaryota; kingdom Viridiplantae; phylum Streptophyta; class Magnoliopsida; order Solanales; family Solanaceae; genus Solanum; species Solanum piurae. Next base: position 1,481 of record JAJOOO010079497.1, read on the forward strand.
AGTTATATAGTGATGAAGGATAACTTGTATAAATTAGAAGAATGAAAATGTAACACATGGAGAAAACATAAAAGTTAAAATTGCATAGCTCGTATATCTTAATATATTGACGCTAGCAAATTCTATATACAAGTAAATTGCTTGATGTGTACTTCAGTTTACACCTTAGTTCTGCAAATTCTTCACTTTTCATCCGTGTCGGATTTTTTTAAAATACACTACTTTTGACAAATCTATAACATATCCCTTAGACATTTTTGTTTAAGACAATTTTGAAGAATCCAAACAACATAGGTTTACACAAAAGAACACATTTTTAGGCATACATAGATAGACACAGAATCCATCCAAGATCTTTGAAGCTCCATCGTTGATCATTTTTCTGTTTCGTTAGAACATAAATATCCATCTCAGTAATATAAAGCTTTAGAGGTCCAACGTAGCTAGAAAAGAGACACATGACAATGATAACTCCACATAGTGTCATAATCCTCTTGGTCAAGCATTTTACAAAAGCAACATATTTTACTATAACCTGCATAATGTGAAAATAAGTAAGATGAGCCTTTCAAATTATGTCTCTCTCATATATATACATATATATAAGAAGATCTAACCTTTAAGCAAATGTATAGACCTCAAAGGTCGTTCTCTTACCATTTATAGATTAGTTCAGAGCTATTTATTCCACATACTTTCAATCATCTGAAATGAAAAGTTTAGACTTCAGCATATCAAGCAATTAATTTTCCTTCTTGGAAGAAAGAAATTTATGAAATCCAGAGGCAAAATCATGAGAATCATATAATTGAACTTGATAGTCAAGTATCACTGAGAAAATTCATTAAAAATAATTATCTTATGTATCAACATGGATGGAGCATATCTTTTTTTTTTAAACTGTTAAGGTTGAATTCTTAATGATGGCTACCTCCAAAAAGGGATAATTACAGATTTCCTATCAAATCTATAATCTGATCTATATCATCTATACAAAGTTGTTTACACCAAAAAAATTAGAGATAATATACAATTCCATTTAACTTTGTGGATGGAATTGGATTTAAATGAAAGAACAATACTTTTTAACTACAATATGAAAAAGATATAAATATATCACTTGGACAAAATACTCAAAATCATTGATATTGTTTTGTACAGTTTCTAATTCATCACAAGAACATTAAAGTCATCAAACTTCTTTATTATTTTGAAAACAATATAAGGAAAAGTTTTGAAATACCTTCCCGAAGAAGGTAAACACCAATCAACTAAAAGAAAATGAAATTAAGAAGAAAGTTAAAAATAAATATTAGTGAGTATTATAGAAGAGAAGCAGTGCATGCATAATGTTCATAATTGCTTCTTGCAGTTTTTGACAAAAGATAACAGTACCTGTAGAAGCATGAAGTAATTTCATTAGACGTGCTTAAGCTCAACATCCTCTGCGCGTGAGTCAAATATCAACACATCTGTTAAGAGTATACCTAGAAAGCACTTTTCTGGAAAAGATAATTGCAGAAGGTGATGAAAATCAAGAATTAATTAGTCAAATACTTTATTGTTTGCCATCCACACATCAAAGCAATGAACATAGCAATTGCTTTGACAATTACCACAAAAAAAACTGCAAATTAAAATTAGAGGGCAGAGATCATATATAGAGAGAAATAAAAAGGAAATGGACTTGAAGTAGAATTGCTTATTTTGTGTTATTCTTTATATTGGCAGTTATTACTTATATTTAACAACTGGTTACATATTTAACTCTCCAGTACTATTAGGTTCTAATTAAGCTGTCATATGCAAAGTTACTATCTGATTTTCTAGGTTTTTTCTTTTTCTTTTACCGTCAATTAAGTCAATTAATACTTACCTCTTTTGAATTGTAAATATTGTACACCATTTAAAGCCATTTGAAATAGAATCAGATGGTAGATCGAGGAAATCAATTCCAGATTAACTTCACAACAGATCCACTTCATCTATTCCAAATTAGCTAATGGAGATATTAACTCTTCAGGGAACCAGTAACGCGTAAACCATTTCAAACCAAGACCAATCAATTTCCGAACGGAACGGATTCGAACTTCTCCTAGAATAATTTCCGGTGCGAAATGAAATTCATAGGATATATATAAGTAATTCAAAGGAGAAATAGAAATATTTAGGATTCGATTCATTTTAGTAATGAACAAAACTAATAGGATTGATCATGTAACAGAAAAGCTTGAAATTAAAGACAAAAAGCACATAAAGTAGAAAATATTCAATTTGTGAATTTTCATCTTTCAATGGAAGTCTACAACTACTAAGATTCAACAAAACAAAAAATGACTGCCTTGTAATCAAGCAGACCAGCTAGAAAATGCTACGATAAGATATTTCAGAAAGCACTATCATAAAACATTTTAGGGCATCAATGAAACTATCCAATATATATAAAATTGAGTAAGAGATGAACATACCAACGGACAAATAAATAAAGACAAAACATCTTCCAAGTGACTTTGATTTATAATTCGTACGATCTGTCATGTATGTAATGTCAAGTTTAAGATCTTAGAGCTAACGGAGGCCTGCACCATAACATATAGTTTTGTTGACATTACATTACAGCTTTACATGTCTTCTATTTTTTAAGTTGACATAATTACATCCCTTCTTTACTTAATATTATAACTTCTTAGCGCCTCGATTATAGTAATGTCTATTGTACATCTTCTTCGTCAAGAATACTCTATTTGCGAACATTTCTAAATATGCAAAATGAAACTTTAGGGAACAGAGGATCATTTTTATTTATGTACAACTTGCTAGCTCTTTGTGTACTGTCCCTGCTTTACGTCTTAATATTATAACTTCTTAGTGCCTCGATTATAGTAATGTCTATAGAACATCTTCGTCAAGAATACTATATTTGTGAACATATCTAAATATGCAAAATGAAACTTCAGGGAACAGAGGATCATTTTTATTTATTACAACTTGCTATCTCTTTGTGTACTTTGTTTTTCACATAAAATGAAATGTACTACTGTAGAAATCCATATAAGAAAAACTAACTAAATTAGTTTTAACAGGAGCTTAGTAACAGAGAATAACATGTGTACTGTAATAATAATAAACATGCTCATTTGTTCTAATTCCGTATGCAAATGGATATTGGAATTCATATAGCAAGGAAAAAAGAGAATCACTTATCTAGATGACAAACCTCACCAAGCATAACACACTACATAGAGGCTTTTGGAATCGTAGCCTCTACTATTTCTCACGATCATACTAAGATGTAATGTCAAAACCGAATAGTTGTAAAAGTATCTACTAAGATCAATCAACATCATGTGGTTAAAGCAATAGTTGTTTTAGGTAAACTAACACATAGTACATAATAATTTACTTGTAAATCTGGAACGTTCAGGCAACAAAAGAGCTGGAGTAACCAACATACCATCATTGCTAATTTATTCTCCCTACTCCCTAGTTTCTTCACTACCAAGTGAGATTGTTCCATTCATTCGAGAACCCAAGAAAATGTTCTTTTTCAATAATCGAATATCTCAAAAAAGGAAGATATTTTCTATTATGGAACAACATAAGAACAGTCAAGATTGTGAGGGAAAACAACAAATCTCAATAGTAGGTAGTTAAGAAGACTTGCCTTCTTTTCAGCCCTGCGCTTGAAGATTCGAATACAATTGCTACTTCCATTTCCTCCATAAGTAGCAACTTTCTCAAATTCCTCCAACAAATCTTGGCTATCCCTCTTCATCAAAACAATCTTGGCTATCCGTATCCAGATCATGAGACTCTTTAGGAAGAGTCAAATGGAAAGCTCCATCCAATAAGGACCAGTTGAGGTTGGTTAACCCCTGACTATTTAGATGAAAGAACAATACTTTTCAATTGTGATTAGAATGAAAGTGTGTAGCATTTATAATAAATCATGTATGTTATGGGCAAGGCATAATGAGAAACGGAAAAAGAACAGATAAAGAATTCTAACTCATCCGTATTTCAATATATTGATGCAATTAATGACCCCGTAATATTCCCAACAGAAGTGTGAGCATTCTAAATACCCATTATAAGTATCCTCTTCTTTGCAAAACTAATTCCCAATCATTGCAACTACTGCAGAACTTCCAGAGGATTGGAATAATCCAGCAACCATTTGGATAGTCAGATAGTGCTAGAAACTATGGATGTTTGCCCAATATCCAAGTTCAAAAAGAGTTGTGAATAAATATGTGCTCAATGTTTCCACTGTAGAAAAAACTATTGAATCCATCTTATAGCCTACGTGCCCTGAGATATTTAGGACCAACCCCACAGGATTAGGATCAACTATCAAGTGCTTGTTTCACGATAGTCGATACTTGTGGGTTTTCAATTAGCATGCCCACAGATTCCAAGTTTTCTTGTCACAATTCAACTCTAACTCAGTTGTACTTCATACATAATGATCCTAATAAGAAGATTGTTATAATCTGAATCGATAGATTGGGGGATTGATTCCTACTTCATACCGGCAACCTCGTATTCTTCCATCTTCTGTGGCGCAGCCAGAATTTAAAAAATATGACACATCAAATTAGCGCAAGGTTCACAACTCTTAACCGCTAGATACACCTTATATTTTGTTGATAAATATGTATTTGTTGCAGTGGCTAGAAACACTACAACAAATTTCATGATTATTTATAACGGTTGGCTAAGCAATCTGTAGATAAACAATCACAAAATTTGTTGATGATTTTTGACTGTGTAACAATTTCTTAGTCAATCGTGATAAATGCCGAAACACACAGTTGTTTAAACAAGTGAAACATTTTCTCCTCTTTGTTAGGATAACAAACTTTTGCAAAGCCACTGCATTCTTTAGTAGAAACCTCAAAGGTTCGAAAAGCTTACAAAACTCTGCTTCAGACCACGCCTTCAACTGCGTCATTAGGCAGCCGACAATTTTAACATTCTTGAGATTGGAAAACAGTATTTGAAATCCAACTCGGCAAATTGATGTGATCTACTTTGGTGAAATATCTTAGCTCAAGCTGGCAGACATGACCTCTGTAAATCATTGTCCAATTATTAGCTCAGTTGCATAGCTCAACTTTTGAATATAGTCCAAAATAAGGTTTCTGATAACTTAGAAGGGAGATTTTAAAGTCATAAACTATATGTATAGTTGACGAAGCATAAAAAAAATCTCAATCTTTTGTAGTAAACTTTCACCACCTCCATACAACAACAAGTACAAGAGTATATTATGTAGTATTAAATAAGCTGCTTGTAAAGTTTTAAAATATTATAAAGTCAAGATCCAACATTAAGCATTTAGAGTTCTTTACACACCCATGGATATAAAAATCATGTATCACCTCTATGCAACCATAAGAAACGTAAAAGAGAAAGAGGAGGAGTTAGGATAACAATATTGTACCTATATCTTAATACATGAATCATCTATGTTCAATTAAGGAGAACTAATCAGCCTGGTGATATAGTATACTTATGCTATTATTAGGTTCTTAAAAGAACAGTAAGATTTATTATATTTGGAAAGTACGAAAAGAATTGAAAGATTTATTGAGTTGATTGACTCTACCTTTTGCCTCTTAGGATTTTTTCTTTAAATCTTCCATTCAATTTTTTGTACTGAATTTGAAGTAGAGAGTAGAAAAGGAATGCTAGAGAAATTGGGATTTGGGAGTGGTGGAAGGCCAAAGGAGAGACGAAGAATAATCGAGAACCAGAAATACAGTATACTTATGCACATGTTAACAGTACTACAAGCTTTGAGAAACCCCGTCAAATAGTGCACTTATACTATTATTAGTTTATTATAAGAACATCAAGAGCATCTAGTATAACCACTCTCAAACTTATGCATAGTTAAATTGGTGTACGTCAAAAAGTAAATCGCTTGCTACTTCATGGAGAAGCTTGGAGTCGAAAACATTGAGAACTTGACCACCAGTATATCCTTTTCCCGAGATGAACCTTGCACCATACCAAATAGCCAAAGCATAACTGGAATACATAATAGCAAAATGTGATCAAAGAATTAATCCACTTTCCAGCCTTTCATTTGAATCTGAATGGTGATCTTTAATTAGGGACTCGTTATAGTTAGCCACAACTTGCTTCTCACTTGTAAAAGATGCAACCCCGAGAGGAAACAAGATACATATCATCTACTGGTGGTTATTTTCCTAAAAGAGAGTGAAACAAAGATTGTTTTACTCCAAATATAACTTTCATCAGAGCATGGGCATCACAATAATTTTAAACATATGACATGAGCTAATTATTTGTTCAACCACCATTGCTACCTTTGCATAAGCATCTTTTTCACAGGACACCATCCTATATAGGATGAGGGGCATCACTCCACCAAAAATGCCATTCAATCCAGTGTTTGAGCACCTAACACTTACCTCAACAATGCATACCCACACAAGTATTTGTTAACTCTACCCACCAACCTTAAGAAAGAAATTACCTATAGTGTTTTTTAACTCCACTGAACCATTCAAAAGTAATATGTTGTTCAGTTTTTGGGACAAAAGAAAATAGCTTCTTATGTTTTTTCAAAAGAACAGCCGAAAGAAAGTAATAACTTTTATTAACGAACACATACATATACCCAAAAGGAAAACAACAGCTAAAACAGAGTATTGAAACAACAGAAGATAAATACCCTTATTTTCAGAGAATAAAATTCAGTTTGTCCCAAAGGGGATGAAAATGATAAAAAAAATGGAATTAATAAATAAAATATAATGAAAGAAGATTTAAAGCTTACGGAGCAAGAAGATTGATGGTGATGGAATCTGCCCTTTTCTTTTTGGATTTTCTGTTAAACACCTCATAAGTATGGCATCCATCTTCAACGATTGGGCTTCAGCTTCAGCGATAGCTTGTAGGCACCAACAATTAGAAGTAAATATACCCAATTTGAGCACAAAGGAGAAAGAAGAAAGATAACTTCTAGAATTATGTTCGAGTGTCTGTGCATAGAGTGAGTTGAAATCCTACGTTTGGACTGAGAAAAATTGAAGACCGATGATTCTAGAAGCACCGACATAGTGAATTTGTGAGCGTGAAATTACCTATTTTGCCCTTGGTCGTCCGGTCGTCTTCACCTTTCTATATAATAGAAATATATAATAGAAAAAATAAACAAATATATATATATATATATATATGGATGTGCGCAAATCGAACCGACCAATAAACAGAATCGAAAAAAATGTTATTAGGTTATTGCTATTGGGTTATTGTGTTAACGAGTTTTTAATGGTTTTCTAAAATAAAATTATTGGGTTATCGGTTTGATATCATTTTTTGGTATTGGGTTATTGGGTAAACCGATAACCCATTAAGACGATAGTAATTTATTACTATACCTTTCATAAATATTAAATATTGATAATTTAACATAACTAGACACTATAGCAGTATTCTACACTATGGTCTACACACGTCATAGTACTTCTACTTCACATTAAAATTCTCATATTATATTTTGGTTGTAACATGTAATTGTAGTCTTCGTACTACATTTACTCTTATTGATGTCATTTCTCATTATATTTCTTGTTTCACTATATCAAATCATTTTCATCTGATTTGCGTGTCTCACTATATCGCGTCATATTGTTAGAAAAGTGAGAAACCATATATTTATTTTATGAGCATTTTCTTATCGGGTAAACCAAAAACCGAACCTTTATTGACCAAAAATCAACAAAGAATATCTTATTGATTTGTTATTGGTTTAGCGTATTTAAAAACCGAAAATAGATAAATTAAACCAATAATACATAAAACCAAACTAAACCGGTCGATGCACACCCCTATATCTATATATATATATATAATTTGTCTATATATTTAATTGAGAAAGAAAAAATAATTTAAAAAAAACTATAACAAAATAATCACAATTAGATATTTTATTAGATGGAGCTTAAATGAATGGTATATTTTTATTATTTAGATTTTTTTCAAATGAAAAGAATAATTTGTTTTAAAAATTCATATTATGAGGTCAATACATTATTTTTAAATTTAATAAAGTTTAAATATATGTACTTGGGAAAAAAACTGCTTTCATCAAACGGTAAATCTTTTTGGTCGAATAATCTTTCTTGTATTTCATTTTGTTGTTGATATTTTATTGTTTCATTGTCCTTATTTTTTTTAACTTTCCATTAATTAAATAAATATTTGTATTGCTTATTTTATCTGCTTTAGTATAGTATTTGTTTTATATTTTTTATTATTTTATTCCCTTTATTTTACTTAGCAATAATTACTGATATATAGTAAAAAAAAAATGCATCTTGCTTATATTTTAAATTTATCAATAATATTGTTTGATTATTGATGAGTAATTAGCATATTCTAGACGAAGTTACAACAACAACACCAACAATATTATTATTATTATTATTATTATTATTATTATTATTATAATAATAATAATAATAATAATAAAAATAAAAACTCTACTTCAAATATGAAGTTAAAGGGATAATATTCAGTAGGGGTCTCACGAAACAAAATTATGAATTTATATAAACAAAAATGGAGAAATCTTTAAAGAAAACATAAATAGTTCTTTATCTATTCTATATTACCTTAAAAGCATGAACTCCCAACTTGAATGTTAAATTACTATAATATCCCTAACTTAGGTTGTGACTTTTTTTATGAGGTTTGACTTTTTTGATAAATTGTGATTTTTTCCAAAGTGTTGTGATTTTTCGATGAATTGTGACTTTTCCAAAGAGTTGTGCCTTTTCCAAAGAGTTGTGACTTTTCCAAAGAGTTGTGGCTTTTCAATAAGTTGTGACTTTTTAAAAGGGTTGTGACTTTTGGGAAAGGTCATGACTTTTCAGATAAGACACAAAAAACACTTATTTATACTACCTTTTGTTGACTATAAATAGAGGGGTTTCCTCTCATTTTTCAACCACAATTTTTTTTAATCTTCTACTCTTCTTCTTCTTCTTGCATTTTAAAAAATATCATGTGATTAATTGTCGTTGAGTGAGTCCGAAGTTTAGCGGAATATGAGGTACCACTATTCTGATAAAGTAAATTGTTCTATCTTAAGAGTTATATTCCTCAACCTCGAGTACTTGAGGAAAATAATTTTGATTATATAATAATTAAATTTTTGTTTAGTACATACATTAGTATTTAATGTTCCAATATATGAGTTAACATGATGTAGAGAATTGTAGCGATTTGTTTTTTCTATGCTCAAGACAAAAGAATGACTTTATTTATCAATACTACTTGTGCGATTTAGATTGTCCTTTTGTTTGCTTCAAAATAGTTATTACTATATAAACATTGTCCTTTTGTTTTACTGATTTACTATTTCTTAATATTTAAGTATTTTCGACGAAGAAAAATTTATATGACTTGTAATAACGTCAATTGAAGTTTCTAAATTCATTTTTCTTGTAATGTAGATATATCCTTCTGATTATTTTTTTTCAAAATTATTAAACTTCTCAAGAGTTTGAGAATTGTCACAATTTATTTTTTATTGATGTCCAAGAAAAAAGAATGAATTTATTTATCAATGCTACTTATGCAATTTAGATTGTCAGAAAGTTTACTTCAAAATAGTTATTATTACTATATAAAAATTGCCCTTTTGTTTTACTGATTTACTATTTCTTAATATTTCAGTATTTTCGACAAAGAAAAGTTCATATGACTTGTAACAACGCCAGTGGAAGTTTGTATTTGTTTAATTTTTATTGTAGTCTAAATTTATTTGTTTTTGTTAACAATTTCTCAGCTGATTTAGATATATGTTTCTGAATATCTTTTTTTTAAATAATTAAACTTCTCAAAAGTTAGAGAAATATCACGATTTTTTTTTTGTTCTTAAGACAAAAGAATGACTTTATTTATCAATGCTACTTATGTGATTTAGATTGCCAGGAAGTTTACTTAAAAATCGTTATTACTATGTAAACATTGCTCTTTTGTTTTACAAATTTACTATTTCTTAATATATATCAGTATTTTCGACAAAGAAAAGTTCATATGACTTCTAATAAAGTCAGTTGAAGTATGTATTAGTTTAATTTTTATTATTTATTTAATAGCTAATTTTGATGAGATATATATTTTCATTAATGCAAATATATATATATATATATGTCACAAATGTATTATCAAGATAGCAAGATCTTCTAACATCAAAATATATTATTTTAAAATTTTCCGAGTTTTTTTTAAAAAGAAAACTCACAACAAATGTTAAAATACGTGAATATTCAGTAATATGGAATAAACATTTTTATTTTGACCCTAAACTAAATTAAAATCTAATAACTATAAAAAAAAATAGCAACATTAATTAAAAGTCCTATTTATTTCAGTAAGTATAAAGTTTATTAGAAATTCATCTATTGCACATTAATTCTTTAATTATAACATTATAAATTCTCTTAGTTATTACTAATTATTGCAAATGTCTCTTTTACATTCTTTAGTTATAATATTATGAATTCTCATAGTTATTACATTAATTATTTCTATCTTTCATCTTTCCTTTAGATTAACTGTTGACCAATAATTTTTCATATTATTATGCAGCCCCTATATATGTGATAACATGGGACAAATCATGCTTGGTTGAATAAATTGAAAATCGTTTACAAGTGTATGAACTATATCTTTGTTGGGTGTAAGATCAACATGTGATTAGATATATGATTTCACCGATAGAGTATATTCTTTAATTAATTTTTAGTTTTTTCGATTAAAAAAAGGAAATTTTTCTAGATTAACTATGGACAGTCGGATATCTATATTTGATTTATGTACACAGACAATCGAGAAGCCAAAAATGAGAGCCAACAAAAAGAACGTCATCTATTATGTTATAACTTATAAAATAAATATTAATATGTGAAAATTGTTCTAAAAAATAAAATTTAGTTGTTCTCCACATGTTCATATGACATCTAAACAGATTAAGTGGAATGAATGTGCAAAGCACATTTGGTTAGATGACAAGAAAAATACACAACAAATATCGTCTATAAGGTAATATTAGTGAGATGCGACTAATTACGTGATTGAACCTCATCAAATTGAAATAAATATATACATTATTGCATTTAACTAATAAAAAATTTCATTGACCGTCTTCATAGGTTCGTGTTAATAACATATATATATAT
>JAJOOO010079498.1:0-14447 GCA_029582685.1 Solanum piurae
TCCCCACCTTTTCGTACTTGTTCCTTAGCAATGTACCTATGTTTCTAAGTTGACTCCAACACTCTAAGGTACATCTAAACATCATGAAATCATCCATAAACATGAGATTATGAACCTTGAATCCATAATCCAATTCAAGGAAAGTTAGGATCAAAATCAAAGAAGTTAAGAGTCAAGTCTAGAAGTTAAGAAGCAAGTCAAAGCAAAGTTTCTTAAAGTTTTCAAGAGTCTTTACTAATGTTTTAAATTCATTTTAAGACTCAAGTTTTCAAGTTAAGCAAAGAGTAAAGAGTTGAGTTCATTTCTCAAAAAGCTATTAGGGAACTAAGTATTTCCAAAGAAGTTTATATATGTTTTCACATTTGAGCAAGAAAAGGGAACATCGATTCCAAGAGAGCTTTTAAGCTAATTTTTGAACAATTATCTCAAACCAAAGAAAGAAGTTGTTTTTAAAACATATGAGCTAAGTATATTCTTGGGAGTAGTATTGAGCACCGATATAGGGATGCGAGTTCATATTAACTCAAGTCTCCATAAACCATGTAGCCATCATGAGTAGAAAAGGGTAATTTTAGATGAATCCTTTTCACAATAGACTAGTGGATCCACTTAGTGAAGTAGCTTCCTATAACCCCGGCAAGGTATAGGATGGTCCTTGGCAGCGTGAGGTAAAACGTTGTATCACCACTTAGACTCATAGTGGTAGTTGTCGATTAGAGAACGATTAGAGAAACTCCCACAACATTAATTGCATGGTTCTTCAAGAGGTTCTGCTTAGTATGAATGGGGGTATGGGACTTCATTCATGCATTGCACAAGTAGACTTTGAGAAGAAGCATGGTATGTCTTTTATGATATTATGATTATGAGTTGACATCATGTTTTAAACAATTTTCTTTTTCTTTATATTACACTTGTTTTAAACTGCTTTATAATGAAATGAGTTCAGTTAAGTATTCATGAGTTGAGAAGAGCCAAGGTAAGTGTTTCTTTCAGAATTTTTTCAAGCATATGTTATGTTTAGCATTCCAATTCGCATACTCGTACATTCAATGTACTGATGTCAGTTGGCCTGCATCGTATTATAATGCAGACGCAGGTAATTAGGATCGACATTCCGGTGCATCGTTGATCCAGTGATCAGTTCAGAGTCTGTTAGTGAGCCTCTTTGCATTCCGGAGGATCCATTTCATTGTTTTCTAGTTTAGTTCATTAGAATGTTGTGGGGTCTGTCCCAACATCCATCTCAGTTGTTATTAGAGGCTTCATATACAGTCATATGTTAATTCTTTATTCTTTTCATTGTCATTATTCCATGTTGAGACTTGAGTTTGCCTTAATGGCCAGTTGAATGTTCCTTTATAACACTCCAGTTTATTATATGAACTTATCTTTGTTGAGTTTAAGTTTTCCGCTGAGTTAAGTAAGCCAGGCCAAGCGTTCGCTTGGGGCCAACAATGGTCTTCGAGTGCCGGCCACGTCCAAGGTGTAGGCTCGGGGCGTGACACTATTTAGCCACCTTCCATGAATTTTGTGCTCGTGGTTCGAAAGTTTTCAGATGTATTTCCTATTGACCTTCTAGGTGTTCCTTTGTACAGGGATGTCAATTTTTCTATTAACTTGCAGCCGGGCACAAATCATATATCTATTCTTCATTATCGTATGGCTCCAGTGGAGTTGAATGAATTGAATGATTAGTTACAAGATTTATTGAGTAAGTGATTTATTCGCCTTAGTGTCTCTCTATGGGGTGCTCTTGTTCTGTTTGTAAAGAAGAAGGATAGAATCATGATAATGTGTTTTGATTACCGACAGTTGAACAAGGTAACAGTGAAGAACAAGTATCATCTTCCCCGTATTGAGGACTTGTTTGATCACCTTCAGGGTGCATCTCTGTTTTCTAAGATTTATTTGAGGTTCGAGTATCACCGGCTGAAGATTAGGGCATCAGACATCCCGAAGAAAACTTTTAGGACATATTATGGGCATTATCAATTTCTTGTGATGTCTTTCAATATAACTAACGCCCATGCAACATTCATGGAGTTGATGAATGGGTGTTCTAACCTTATATGGATTCCTTTGTGACAGTTTCATTGATGACATTTTCTTGTACTCCAAGACTGAGGAGGAATACGATCACCATTTGAGGATTGTACTCTAGAGATTGAGGGAAGAAAAACTTTATGCCAAATTCTCAAAGTGTGAGCTTTGGCTTGATTTTTTTTTTATACATGGAGTTCAAGGAGGGTATTCGAGTAGATCCATCTATGCTCGAGATAGTTAGAGGTTGGACCAGACATATGTCAGTTACTGAGATCCAGAGTTTTTTGGGACTTGTAGGCTATTATAGACGATTTGTGTAGAGCTTCTCCACTACTACATCTCCTTTGACCAGATTGACTCAACAGAGTGTGAGTTTTAGTGGTCTGATGAGTGTGAGGAGAGTTTTCAAAAGCTCAAGACCTTGTTGACTTTGGCTCCTGTTTTGACTTTACCCGAGGAGGGTGTGAACTTTACTATTTATCGTGATGCTTCTGTAGTCGGGTTAGGTGGTGTTCTGATGTAAAAGGGTAAGGTGATTCCTATTCTTCTAGTCAGTTGAAGACCCATGATAAGAACTATCCTACCCATGATTTATAGTTGGTAGTCGTAGTGTTTATGCTTAAGCTATGATGACATTATTAGTATGGGGTTCATTGTGAGGTCTTCACAGATCATCAAAGTCTTCAGTACATCAATCAGAGGGATCTGAACTTGAGGCAACACAAATTGCTTGAACTATTGAAGTACTACAACATCACCATCTTGTATCATCCAGAGAAGGCTAATGTGGTGAAAGATGCTTTGAGTAGGAACATTTATTGCATGGGGAGTCTTGCCGCTAATAGTGTGGAGGAGAGACCATTGGCTAGAGATGTTCAGAGATTAGCCAACAGTCTCATTCGATTACAGATTTTTGAGGAGACGGGTGGTTTGATTGCTTTTATAGAGGCTCGTTCTTACTTAGTTCAGTAAATCTGTGAGAGCTAATTTTCTAAAAATAAGTTGTATCTCATTCAAAATAAGGTGATGAGAGGGGAAGCCAAAGATAATATCCTTGATTCTGAGGCTATCTTGAGGATTGGGGTAGGATATGTGTGTCAAAGGTAGGCGAGTTGATTAGATTGATTCTTGAGGAGGCCCATTATTCTCGATATATTATCTATTTGGGGGCAACGAAAATGTATCATGATATGATATAACACAATTGGTGGTGTGGTATGAGGATGGATATTGCATATTTTATTTCTAGGTGTTCGACTTCCCAAAAAGTCAAGTTTGAGCAGTAAGGGCTCGGAGGTATATCTAAAAGGGTACATATTCCTACTTGGAAGGGAGAACGGATCACTATGGACTGTTTTGTGGGACAACCTAACACTCTGGGTGGTTATGACTCAATTTGGGTGGTTGTTGACAAGTTAACCAATTCCAACTATTTCATCCTGGTTCAGGTGAAGTATACGATGGAGAAGTTAGTTGAACTTTATATCAATCAGATTGTGTGACTACATGGAGTCGCAGTTTCTATTGTCTCTGATCGAGGTTCTTTGTTTACTTTCGATTTTTAGAAGACATTATAATATGAGTTTAGTACTCGATTAGATATGACTACAGATTTTCACTCTCAATCAGATAGTCAGTTTGATCTTGTGTGATCGATTTCGGTGCTAGATGGGATCAACGTTTGCCCTTAGTAGAATTTGCCTACAACAACAATTATTACTCTAGTATTCAGATGGTCCTTTTGAGCCATTGTATGACAGACGATGTAGATCTCCGATCAGATAGTTTTATTCAGCTGAGATAGACTCATTATATACAGACTTGCTTAGAGATGCTATGTAGCTAGTCCGTATGATACCGGGTAGGCTATTGACAACACATTATTGACATAAGAGTTACATAGATCAGAGAGTTTCAAGCTCTAGTGTTCATAGAGGGTGATCATATTTGACTCCAACTGTCACCCATGAATGGTGTGATGAGGTTCGAAAAGAAGAGCAAGATTAGCCCTATATTCATTGGATCCTTAGAAATTTTGATTCGTGTGGGAGAGGTGGCCTATAAGTTGTCCATGTCACCTAGCTTGTCAGCTATGCATCCTGTATTTCATGTCTCCATGCTTTGGAAGTACGTGCCGGATGAATCCCATGTACTTTCTCTTGATATAGTTGAGTTGGGTCCAAATTTATCTATTGAGGAGGAACCCGTAGCCATTTTGGATAAGCGGTCCGAAAGCTTATGACTAAGAAAATTGCTTCAGTGAAGGTGTAGTGGAAGCATCGTTTAGTTGGTGAGGCGACTTGGGAGACAAAATCGGATATGCGCGCCATATATCTTCTATTTTTCAAGACTTAAGTATTTTTTTTGCTTTATGTTCGAGGGCGAACATGGTTTTTAGTGGTGGCTAATGTAATGACTCGGTTGATCAATTTCAAAAAGTTGCATGAATTTACCATTTTGCCTCTCCTAACTTTGACCCCGAGTCTTTTATGATTGGGTTTTGAAAGATGGTTTCAAACTTTGAGTTTAAAGTTGAGAATTTTGTAAGTTTTGAGTTTTAAAGGCTAATATTGTTAAGGAAGTGATTTTCGGTGTCTTTTGAAGTTTCGAGTTTTGGAATATAATTCCATCGATTTCATTAGTCCCGAAATGTTAAATTTGATATATGAGAGTTGTCAATTTTGTATTTAGAGTCCTTTTGAGGATTTAAGGTCCCAAGTTGAAAATTGTGGAGATTTTAGCCTTTGAGTTGACTTCAGTCAACATTCGGGGTTCGATTGCTCGGATCAGAATTCTGAGAGTTTTTTTTATTCGTTAGATGATTTTGGGCCTAGGTGAGGTCTTGGTTGATTTTTGAGAGGTCCCGAGCTTCATTTGGTCAGATTAGGTGTTATGTTAGTTTCTTATGGTTTTCACGGATGTCGGATCAAAGAGACTTTGAATTCGTGTTTCGACGGTTCCATTACGTATGAAACGTCGAGTATAATCGATTTGCATGTATGATTCTGGTGCTGCAGTCCTCGCTCTTGCGGAGGGACCTTCGTTTTTGTGATCTTAACTTTAGTGAAGGAAGGCCGGCTAGCAAAAACGAGACTGACCTTTTCGACGGGGCTTGCTTAAGAGGACTAGAGCTCGCTTTAGCGATGGTCACTTAAGAAAAGCCTGGTTCGCAAAAGTGAGACCTGCAATTTTTTACGGGGTTTGCCTAAGTAAAATGAGAGAGGGTTTTTGGTCTGGAAATTTCAAGGTTTAAGCCCCATTTTTCATTTTTGAGCTTATCAAAATCCTTGGAGTCGATTTTGAAAGGATTTCTTGTGCTAAATCATTTGGGTAAGCTTTTGTGATCCTAAAACTTCATTTTCTTTTGATTATTTATGGATTTTAACATCAAAATGGGGATTTTGATTGACAAATGACAATATTTTTCAACAACTCAAGTTCTAAACTAAAATGGAGATTGTGAACTGATTTTAAGTCGTTTTTAGAAATGATGTTGACCAATGAGTTCCTAAGGACTTGAGTAACATTTTCAAGTGTTGATTTTCAAATTCGAAACATATTTTAGAATTGACTTTTAAGTTGATTGACCCATGTTCAAAGAAATCGATGTGGGTATTGTTGTTTCCAGAAATTAATTGTGAATATTTGATTGTTATAGATTGTGTGGTTTTGGACATTGGTTGGAAGGGGAAGACTCTTTGGAGTGACTAGTTGGTTGAATTAAGACAAGTGATCTCCTAAACCTTGAAATCTAGTAGAATTCGTGTATTGCCTTCATTGTGTATGTGTTGGGAGTAATGAGAATGAGGTGAGAGATTCATTGTTTTACTTGATAAATCTTAATGAATGAAATGAAGTTTAAATGAAAAGGCTATGTGTTGATCATGATGCTTGTGAATTGCCTTGTGGTGGCCCCAATTTGATTGATTGATGTAATGCTTGATAGTATGAATGTGGACTTGAATTGTTGGAATTGTTGTCTCTTCCATATGGCGTGAACTTGCTTATGTGCATTGATTGTTGTACACCGTGATGAGACTTGTGATATAAAGTTGATGGGAAATAGTTTCGGCTAGTGATATGATATAAAGCCAATGGAAAATGGTTCCGACTAGTGATATGAATAAAGTCGATGGGGTATGGTTCCGGCTAGTGACATGATATAAAGCCGATGAGAAATGGTTCCGGCTAGTGATATAAAGCCAATGAAAAATGGTTTCGGCTAGTAATATAAAGCCGATGGGAAATGGTTCTAACTAGTGACATGATATAAAGTCGATGGGAAATGGTTCTGTAGTGATAACAGTTCCGACTAGTGTTATTGTGCCAAAGGAAAATGATTCCGCAAAAGTTTGATTATTGTGAAAGGATGCATTTTGATGCGTATGTTTGTCCTATTTGTTAATTGTGATTGATGCTCTTGTTGCTTGTGATTGATCTACTTGATACTTGAGATTGAGTTACTTGATTCATGTTGATTGTTGAATTGTGATTATTGGACTGTGATTATTGAGCCTTGTGAGTTGTGTATTGTAGAATTGTCAGATCAGGTTGATTTCTATGCAGGTTGTAGTTTGAGGAGGTTCGATTGGAATGAAAAGAGTACTCGAATTCTAGCTAGTTGCTTTGTGTATTAGGTTGTTTGTTGGGTACCGTGTTGTTGGTACTCACTCCTTGCTTCTACACTTGTGTAGGTTCCGAGCCCAGTGTAGCGTGATTGCTCTCCTTCTCCTATCTCTGAGGCTTGTCAGAGAACTGTTAAGAGGTAGCTGTTTGTCATCCCGGCGGACCCTCTAGTTCTTCTTTTTATGTTTTTTCTATTTGAGAAACAAAGACTTGAGACTTGTATTTATTTCTTAATTCCCCACTTTATGTATTAGTGACTTGTACATGCGACAACCAGATTTTGGGGTGTTAATAGAAAGAATAGGTTTTCTATTTTTATCATCTTCTTGCTTTATCTTTTCACATTTCTTTCATTTCGTTTTTGGGTTGAAGTTGACTTTTCTTGATGGAATAAACAAGTGTCAGCACGTCCAATTTTTGGATCGTGACAAAAAAAAAACTGAGAAAGTATGTGTTTTAACTGAATGGATGAGCACATAATTAAAAGGTAGTATTACTACAATAGTATATTTAATGTCCGTAATAATAATGACAATAACTCAACATAAAAATCATAGATTTGCACAATCCAACATTAAATGTTCGTTAGACTTGAATAATAAGTTTGACCCAAAATATGTAATATATATATATATAAACTTGAATCAACAAGTCAATCTATTCTTTTACCTATTCCTTTTAGTCCATAATTGATTATTCTCAATTTATTCTCCTAAAAAATATAAAGTAGTTAATAACCTCATTAAATGAAGGATAAATATGATAAAAAAATTCAATAATTCTCTTAAACTTTGAACAATTCACTTATTTTAGATTATGAAAAAAATATCAACAATTCGTTAAATATCGACTAGAGGAGTATTTATTAAGGATACTTCCTATATTTAATATATTTGTCTTATTTTTTTATCCGTTTAAAAAAGAATATATTTTTCCCTTTTTGACAATTCTTTAATTTCATTCAAATAGCATGTTTAAGATTACAATATTCAAAGACATTTTATAAGTACATTCTACTAATCTTGAGTTAAAGACCACAAAATTAAAAAATCTTCCTACTTTCTTAAACTAGGTATAAAGTCAAAATCAGATTTAATTTACTATAATTGAAATGGATGGAGTATTAACTATGATTGATTGTATGAGCAAATTATTAATAATGTTCATGATGTTTATGAGATGTAATTCAGCAGAGTCTTCAATATAGAAATTTCATATCCCAACATTTAAAGTCGACCTTATTTTGTACATATATACAGATAACAAGTTGCCCCAAATTGTTCATTCCATTTATTTTCTTATGTTTATTACGTTACAAAGATTATAAAGCCTAAGCCATGGGAAAACTCAATTCCCTCTGTTTGATTTCATGGCTTCTACATTTTTCTATTTCTTCATTGCATGGAAATAGACTCGTGTTGGCGATCAAACTCCAATTGGTCCGAAAATCGCCAAGCTTTAGCCAATTGTGCTAAAGGCTTTGGTAGTAGTACCATGGGAGGGAAAAACGGAATCATTTACTTCCGATGACCCTGTCATCAACCCTAAACAAGGCACACTTCGATATGGAGTAATTCAAACCAAACCACTTTGGATTATTTTTAAAAAAAACATGCTTATAACTCTTAAAAAATGAGCTTATAATTAGTTCATTTAAAACAATAGATGAAAGACGTGTCGTCGCTTATGGGCCTTGTTTCACTATTCAACGTGTGGAACATGTGATTATTCATGGAATTAAATTTCATCATTGTAGGATTAACATGTGAACCCTCAGACAAATTGATTTAGAACCCCCAAACTCCTAATCTTGGCTCCGCCTCTGGTTGATGGTCTCATTGATGTCGTTCATGCTTCTACTAGTGTTACTATCTCTAACAACCACTTTACCAAACATAACTTGGTAATTAAGTAACTTTGTTTTCACAACCATAAAAAGTGTTACAATTTAATATGACTAGCTAGCTAATTCTAAAATTAATTTCAGGTGATGTTACTGGGAATTGGGAAACAAAGATGGATTTACTCAAGACAAAGTAATGAAAGTCACAGTTGCATTCAATCATTTTGTTCATGGCCTTTCCCAGAGGATGCCAAGGCACATAATTACTCTGTTTTTTCTTTAATTTGATCCGTTCGTTTAATGTTATAAATTAATTTAAGATCGTTATGACAGGATTCGATACGGCTATGCTCATGTGGCTAACAATTACTACGAACCTTGGAAGGTTTATGCAATTGGTGGAAACTCTAATCCAACTATTCTTAGTGAAGGGAACTACTTCATCGCTTCGAGCATCAAAAAATGGGTACAAATTATTATTCATTTTGTCCCAATTTATATGACTCACTATTTTTTAGTCAGTCTAAAAAGAACGATACATTTCTATATTTAATAACATATTAACTTTAAAATGACCATTTTACCCTTAATGAAATGATTTATATATAGCACACAAACATCTATTACTTGTTTTAGACTATAATTTTCAAAATTCTTTCATAAACTTTGTGTCAAGTCAAACTAATGTGTGATATGTGACATGTTACACATAGGTCAATTGTTAGTCCAAAAGAGTGGAAAAAGTGGAATTGGAAGTCATACAAAGATGCATTCATCAATGGAGCTTTCTTCAAAGCTTCAGGAAGTGGAAGTGCAGCTCCAAATTATACTTCATCACAGTCATTTAGTGTTGCTTATGGATCTCAAGTTGCTTCTTTGACTTCTGATGCTGGCCCTCTTAAGTGTTTTCCTAATCTACCTTGCTAATTATTACCTAATCTTAGTAATTAGAGTCATTTAAGTACAATGATGAGGACCTTTTACAATTACTTGTCTCCCCTAATGACTAATGAGGACCCATAGTTTAGGTGTGTTTTGAACCCTTTTCCCTAAAAATTATTCGTGGACAATTTATTTTTTCTTATAAGTTTGCGAATAAGTCTGTGAATTTGAAAAATTGTAACACATTATCTTATCTGCTATTTCTTTGTTTCAATTTGTTTGTGTTACTTTTATTTGGGTCGTTTATAAAGAATGTTTCTTTCCTTTTTTGAAAATTCTTTAATTCTAACTTTTCACATGAGTTGTTTAAAACCACAAGATTAAAAAGATATTTTGATACATTTTACATATTTTAAGTTTTAAATTACAAAATTTAAAATAAATAAATTATTTTCTTAAGTTTTGTGCCAAGTCAATACACACAAATAAATTAAAACAGTGGGAGTATTTAACTTAGGGTCTTAGCCATACAGAAACTTCCAATAAATCGACCAACAAGATTTTTAAAGGTCAGAAGAACCTTGTTGTTCGACATTTTTTTCGTGAATATATTATAAGAAAAAAAAGAGAAAATTACGCGGTTAAGCAAATTTATACTACTTAATTACTCATCATAGCTATATATAGTTTGCTATAATTACCACTCACGACTAACATTATACATTAATTACGCGGGTTGACTTCGAGTTTGTATAATTAGCCACGTTTGTATATGTATAATTCGCCAGAATATACAAATACATATGTATAATATACAATTATCTAACCTATATACATATACAATTCACTCTCTCCCACTCTCTGCCCTCTCTCGCTCGCCCCTCTCCTCCCTCTCCCAATCTCACTCACCTCTCTCCTCCCTCTCCCAATCTCGCTTGCCATATATACAAATACATATGTATAATATACAATTATCTGACCTATATACATATACAATTCACCTTTCTCCCACTCTTTGCCCCCTTTCTCTTGCCTCTCTCCTCTCTCTCCTAGTCTCGCTCACCTCTCTCCTCCATATAACATGTAGCTACGAATTGTAATTATCAAACTATAGTTATGGAGAGTAATTGGGCTATTTTTGAGTGGCTATATGTGAAAGTTGCCCAAGAAAAAACGCTTTTATAAAAGTATGATAGTAATAACTTTGTAGAATGATATACAGTCATGATATTCATAGCCAAACGTGTGTATCTTTGTTTCAATCTTTCTTTTTTCACTACATGTATTGTATTCTTGTATTTCAAATTCATGCACACTTGTGAGTAGAAGTGTTCATGGGTCGGTTTGGATAATTTATTTATTAAAATTAAAATTAAATTAACTTAATCATTTTTTATATTATCAAAATCAAATCAAATCAAATATAATATACATATGTCAATTTTATTGGTTTCGATTCGGTTATTAAACATAAAAAAATAAATAAGAATCATTCAAAAGAGGGAAAAGGACGACAATTCGTTCAAAATGAAAATAGTTAGAATCACTAACATTACAGAACTTTTGATCACTGAATCTACTGTGAATAAAGCTTCAAAATTCACCATTTTGGCAAAGAAGAAAAGAGACAATGACATTCCTAGTCCCATAAGAAATTATCATACACTCATATACATGATAACATGAAACCAATAATATAAATGTTCTCGTTTTGGACATTTTTGCTTTCATAAATAAATTTTGATGAAAACATATATAAGATAAGATAGTTAAAATTGTTAATAAGAATAACATCTTATGCATGTATATAATAATAAATATATGTATATAATTTATCGGTTCGGTTATTTCTTTGATTTTTTTTAACAAAACCAAAATCAAACTAAATACTGTTGATTTTTAAATATCTATAATTAAACAAATCCAAACCCAATTAAAATAAGTTATTTAATTGATTTGGTTAGATTTTTCAGTTTGGATCGATTTTTATCCAAATTGTGAACACCCCTACTTACAAGTTGACAACACGACTTTAACTTCTCAGAAGTAAGAATATATTTTTTAAAACATTTATTAGTAAATTAGTAAAATTAATAGATAGTATGCGACAATTATTTTAATTCATGGACAATTATGAGTTGACAACACATCTACAATTGTTCAGAAGTAAGATTTTTTTCGACATGGCTAAGTTAAATAATAAGTAACTTGTTTCAATTTTTCAAATTTACAGACTTATTGGTGACAAAACTGTTCATAAAATAATTTTTAAAACGTCCAA
Source organism: Solanum piurae (assembly GCA_029582685.1). Lineage (NCBI taxonomy): Eukaryota > Viridiplantae > Streptophyta > Magnoliopsida > Solanales > Solanaceae > Solanum > Solanum piurae. The sequence continues at coordinate 11,679 of JAJOOO010079498.1, forward strand.
CATTAAAAATAATAATAATAAGGAAGTTGGATGATAATAGTACTAGAGAACCATCCTTCCAAAAACGAAGTAATACTAATATATATGAAAATAATTTGATGGGGTTTGCTGACAACTTAATGAACTCATTTATTTTATTTTATTTTTAAAAATTAATAATTGGCATCAAATGGCCATTTAAACACGTCCATTAAAAGATTTAGGGGTTGCAAAGTGGATCGAACAACCTTTTTTGATATATTTATTTTTTTGGATAAATTTTAATTTTTTATATGACGATTTTCAAAAGAGATTAACTACTATATATTCACTGACAGTGAACAAGAAAATTACACCGTTAGTTCATTTTTAAAAATACTTATTTTTCCTAATAAAAAAATCTAGATTTTTAGCTTATTTTATTTGATACTTTGTGGTTGACGTCAATTAGGTGGGATATTTGGCAAATTGTAAATACTATATTTTATTTACTACTATATGATTATCATTATTTTTAATTTTATTTGACTTGAAATAAGCCTAAAGTACTTGTGCACAAGCAACACTAGAGTAGAAAAAATAATTGAATTACCGACTATGACTTGTGATCTAAAAGTCCAATAGTTCTTTTAATTTATTTGGCGTCTCTTTAACGTGTTATCATATTTTAGAAATTAAAAATTAATAATCTAAACTTTTGTTTCTTTTTGTCTCATCCCAACGTTTGACTCTAACACACTAATAAAATAAGAGAAGAAAAATAATCTTATAATCTTTGGATAATAACATCTTCAATAGATATTTACTTAAAATACTAAATGAAAATAGTATAATTTCTTCTCTTATTTTATTCAACTGATTATAGAAAGTCTAAGATATTCAACTAATTGACAAATTGGAAATGAATTTTTTTTATAGAATATTAGAATCAACAACTTTTAGAAAGAAAAAAAAAAGAAAGATGGTTTGTTTCGACTTCACATACTAATTGAAAAAAAGTTTAATGTGTGAAAAAGTGTTTGTACGTAAATGTAGAGAAATAGTTTTGAACTTCATTGAGCAACCTAATAAAGTGAATTTTATAGCTGTTCACGCTTGATATGTCAACAACTTACTATTAGAATCATGAATTTTATCAATGATATTTTACACGATCTAAAATTTCGTCATTGAATTTAACTTATTTTCCTAAGTCAAATGGGTTGTGTAACATGTTTCAACACATCAATAAAAACAGTAAATTAAGAACACATTGTTTTGAGTCTTGATGTATCCTTAATTCAGTAAGTTATAAGCTGAAGTAGGATTATAGTCTTTTAGTTGAGAACAACTAGAAGACTTGGGAACTCATTGAGTTTAATAAAATTGAGAGTAAATCCTGTAAAGGTATATATATGTTTTATATACAATTATTAGATCTATGAGTCCTGATGTTATACCATATGAAACTCCCTAAACTCTCACCAGGTGCATGATATATCAATCAACTGAAATTCATTCAGACATCATATAACATGTAGTAGCTTTTATCATCTAATATAGCTTTATTAGTATCATCTGTAAAGTGTATTTAAATCAAACAAATTAATAAATGATGTTTTATATACAATTATTTATCATTTAATAATGATTAATTAATATGTATTCTTACTTCAGTTTTTACTTGGCTGGCCATAAATCAACTAATGTTGTTTAATGAAAATATTTTATATTAAGTATATGGATAAGTGTCAATTGTCATCCGTCGGATTGTAAATCTCAAAGAATATTTGGACCACAATGGACAAAAAGTAGACAAGAGACGAGTGTTTTTTTGACAATTGTAGATAAATCAAACAAGTAGTAATATATTATTTGTCTGCTAACTTATTGTAGCCTTAAAAGGATGAAGCCAAAATCCTTTTATCTTTGTTCTCTAGGAGTACACAAGAGAACCGTGTGAAATTTCATAATAATATTCCATCACAAGACCAACGTAACATGGGTTGCGGAGCAGTAATCATAAGACTGTTCCATCCTTAATTAGAGATATTAGATTCGAGCTCTGCGTATGAAGAAAATCTAATTGAGAGTGTCACCTTCAAATGAGTCCTACAATATTAGTGCTTCAAATTTAATCACGATTTTAATGTGAATTCCCAACGAAACAAAAAAAAATATTTCAATCACAAGAACTCATTAATGTCATGCATGACTGCCTGATCCTTTTTTTTTTGGTTTGTTTTATGAGTAAAGACATAAAAGCACAACTGAAGTTATTTCGAATTTTCATAAAGACACCTTAACTTTGAGGGCGTTCTATTACCCCACAAAAGTATTGAATATCTTTGTAAAAGGACCACTTTGACCCATTTTCTCTACTGTGAACAGGCGCGTGGTGCTCACTTTTTTTATTAATTTCTTCAAATTCGACCCGACCCAAATCGTTTCAAAAAAGAAAACTCTTGTTCTCCATTTTTCATTTCTTAGTTTCTCTCATCATTTTCTTCAATCATAGGCATTGTTGAAGATCATCTCCTACAATTTTGATGTTTGTTGGTCAAATTTCTTGGAGAACTAGCGGAGTAAACAACTGATTTGAGAGTTTGGTTTGATTTTTGGGTTCTCAAAACTAAATGAAATTAAGAAGAAATGAAACCTCGAAGAACTTTAAATTAGCTTTTTCGATTGGAAATTAAAACGAATTCCTACCTTATTGAGTTGATTTCATCAGTTCATCATAGAGTACCTATGACTCTTTTGTTGGGGAAGATGATGAATTTGAATGGAGTAAATAATTAATAAAGAAAA